>BGPT01001018.1:71214-106299 GCA_003297045.1 Symbiodinium sp. clade C Y103
ACTACCACTACCACTACCACTACCACTACCACTACCACTACCACTACCACTACTACTACTACTACTACTACTACTACTACTACTACTACTACTACTACTTGTTGTGTTGTTGTTGTTGTTGTTGTTGTTGTTGTTGTTGTTTTGTTGTTGTTGTTGTTGTTGTTGTTGTTGTTGTTGCGGTTGTTGTCGTTGTCGTTGTTGTTGTTGTGGTGTTGGTGGTGATGGTGGTGGTGGTGGTGGTCGTCGTCGTCGTGGTCCTGGGCGTCGTCGTCAAGATACTTTTGCTAGTTTATTCATTCACCCTATATCATATATCATATATCATATATAGTCTACATATGAGTATAAATAAGATAAAAAAAAATCATTTAAGCCATTATTTTCGTGGTTTTTGGTTCCTTCCTTTTTTTTTGGGCGGGGGAGGGGGCGCTACATCTCCAGACGCTGCAGGTCCCTCGAGTGGCACCAGAGGTCCTGAAGCCGCGCTGGGAAAGCACAGGCGACGACGACTGTCCCGAGATTTCAACCTGGATTTCACCTGGAAAAATGAACAAATCAAAACAGTGAATTTCAGCTTGAAGATGTGATGTAATTCTCCAACATTGTGGATTCTAGCATGATTTACTGCTGGCGAACATGCCGATTTGACCAGACATAGGCCTAAGGATCTAATATGATTTCACCATCAGCAATTCGGATTGACGTAGACATTGTACCATGAAACACATATTCGAGAGCAGGGGATGACTCCTGAAGGAATGGTTCATGAGGTTCATTCATGAAGTGCATAACCATTTTAAGAAGTATTGTGACGCCGTCAAAGTAGAGTCTTAGCTCCATCCTTGGGGCGGATGTAACTGATACTGCGTGGTGTCTCCAAAAGATTCGGGGCTCAGTCACTATCTTGGCTGATTTGGGGGTCTAGACGACGTCAAGAATCGATGTGTGAAGTTTTACTGGCAGGCTTGGGAAAATCCAGATGGATAATGATTGGATCTTTTTGGGCACCAGCCAAAAGATCACTTCCATTTTTTGTTGACTTATTTCATGGAAAAATGGAGAGACAACAAACCAAACGGCTTGATCTTGGGGCCATTTTACACCTGAAATCTATAGAATGGACGCATCAAACATGAAATGTCCAGTCGGAAAACCATCGACTGAGAGTTGCACAGTGAAGCATCAAACTTGGTCCTGGTTTTTCCGGGAGTTGGTTCAGGCGTCAGAGTGGTTGGTGCGAGTCTTTCTACAGAGGCTGCGACTCCAATCTTCCGCAGGGGGACAGGTGGCCGGCCCCTTTTGGTGTTCCCCCAATGGATGGGTTGATCCACGTTGATCCACCAAAAATGAGGATATCTGCTGAGTAAGTTAGTTCATAGCTGAGCTAAAGTGTGTTTTTTTTGACGTTTTTTGTCGATATACCATGATATATCTACAGTTGGAATCTACAAACCAACCTATTTGTTGCGCCCTGTTTAAAAGCATTGAAGACATCTTTCCATATTTGGTTGAAGAAAACCAAGGTTTCAGCCATCAGCAGCCCATATTTGGATGGCTAGATCGCAAACCACGCAGGCTGACCCACCATGGTGTTGTATGGTCTTGAAATGGAGAAATCTATGGAAGTTGGGAATGGAGAAGTCATCAGGTACTCTTTACATCCCTGGTTCTTGGGCCTTGATCCCTCTTCGGCTTGTACCATCTTGGATAGATTTCAACCATACAGTTGATTTTTTTGTGGTGTTTTTGCGGAAATCGATGGATGTACCACATGAACCACTTCGAACGTTGCACTTTTGATAGGGGATCAAGAAATCACCAAGTGATCATCGGCCAGGCTGCGTCGGGCCATACTCGCGAGGTGCGAAATGTAACCCACAGCTGTTGAGTCCACTTGGCTTCAAAGTTGGGACCTAACTTTTGGCCTCATCGAACAAACTGCTTCAAATGATTTCTGATTGTATCTGGGTGTCTGAAAACCAATGTATCTAGGGACCATGATGATAGACCACTGGATTCGGGGGTACACTGTTGTCAGACAAAGCCATCTTCACATAAAACCCCCAAACAGAATTGCTGTTGCAAACAGTGTTTTTTGGCACATATCAAGCACGTTCAGTTCCACCAGAAGTTTGCCCAAAGTGGGTGATTTAAGCAAAATCTGGATCATGCCCTAGCAGCGCTCATTTTTTGTTGGCACACGCATCACTCGCTGGACTTGCCTTCTCCCACAAGACATCATGATGGGTGCCGATTCATGAAGATATTTTAATTAAACATGATCTGCGGTGTTTTTTTCGCCGTCCAGAATTTGCGTCAACCTCGGATGCCTAAACCTTTGGGCATTATTATCGCTGATTTACGTTAGTCAACGTTACATCTACAACTGTTCCGCATCAAGCTGCTCAGACCTCAGCTGCATCTGGATCCATCCAGTCGCTTGGCGTTTTTACCCAATCGATGCGTCATTGGTCGGGTCGCCGTTGTGACATGGTCATCCCGCCATGAAAACAGGAATTAATATCGTTTATTATAGATTAATTAATATCCATGGCGTAGTTTTTGTTATTTTGGAATTCCCCTCCTGGGATGGATTATCATACCATCCAAACATGTACAGTCTGTACAGTAATCATGTTTTGACCATAGCACATGTGTTGCTTGACAATTCTTGAGTGTCGGGGAGAGTGCCATCATTGTTCAACTTCACATAGACTGATGGGTTCGGGCATAAACGGGGAATGATTGGGACTTCTGGGAGTTTGCCGATTCGAGCTGCGGTGATGGGGAAAAAAATAGAAGCATCGTTTGTCAATCCAAAACCCATGGTAAATCCCAATTATAGGTTTGGGATGGCACGTTAAAAATTAAGATATACATTAGATGAGTGTAGATTATAGCAAGGATTGTTTTTTTAACTGAACATCCCAATTATCGGCTCAACCGTACAAGTAGACACCTCTTATGCTATGATCAAGCCACTTAACTAAGGATATAGTGATATACTCAATACCAAACAACTACCGCATCGAACCAATTTACTCTGCATGTCTATCGATTTTCCTGGATAAATTCCAACAGCCGGATTTCTGGGAAATCCACAAAGATATGGATCATTTGTGATTATGTCCTATCAAACAACCATTTCACGGGTAATTTCATATCTCTTAGTTTTTGGTAGTTCCGCAATTTCATGTATTTTTTATGATCATTGGAACACATATACAAACCGTTTATATAAATGGCACTATCTCCCCATATCTCTGTAGATCATTGGCAGTTGTAGGCCCACCCCTGTCCCCACCGCCTGAGGCTGGCGATTGCACCCAGTGGAGGTAGCATTGCGGCCAGTGCTGGAGATGCACAGGTGCGCCAAGGAGTTGGTTGGAGAAATCTGGAGGTCAGATGAGCCATGAAAATGGTTATTCATGGAAAATATATGTTATGTTATATAATAGTAATATTTAACAACCATAGTAACCGAATAGCAACCATATTTAGTAAATCCAAGAGTATGTTTAGTATGTAATGGTTATTCATGGTTATGAATGATTGATTACAATCAATGATTATTAATGATTCCTATGATCATTGTTGATCGAATATGATAGAGGGTTGTGAACCGAAAAACCATTTATTCGGGATTATCATAAGCTGTATTATACATGTATATACTAGGTTTACCGAGTAACCAACCCGGAATAGGGCTATGTTTCATGGCTCAAATATGATTCTATAGTCATTCTGGAGTAGATAGAGTAGACAATGTTCAAAACATCTTCAATATCTTCAATGAAGCCTGGGATTTTTGAACAAGCCATATTCTATCTACTTCAGGATTTACGGTAATATTATATACCTACAGTCCAACTGTTCGGTTGAAAAAAGATGGGAACCTCGACCTCTCCATTTTTCAAATCCAATAGGAGCATCATACGTGAACCTGGTTTTTTCCTATGTCAACACATGGTAGCCGGGGTACAAAATCTTGAGCACTTTCTACCTCGGCCTTTCTACTCCTGCGCTGGAAAGATGTCCGAAAAATTGCCAATGCTTTGTCTAATGTCAAAGTAATGTGGATCAACTAGGAATCAGTGGTCAACCCGAAACCCCGATGTTTTTTTCTAAAAATCATCATAAACCATCCCCAAGTCTATCTCTTGGCGTACCAGAAGTAAACCATTCAAAAACCGACTGGGCTGACCAGGTCGGAGCGTTGCGCAACGAGATTGAAGGCACCAATTCCTGGGCCCTCTGGCAATCCCACATAGCCATGAAGGTAAAATTATCTCAAAGATAAATGATGATAGTCTGCCCATGTTCCATAGTAAATTTGAGTACCCAGAGTGCAACCATCAAATGTGGAATTGAACCAGATTTCACCATCTACGATAGGGACTTCACCATCAAAGATCGGGATTTCCTAATCTCCATATGAATCAAAGCAGTTTTGTCCTATGGGGTATATGATTCATAGATCACCACCTACGAAGTGGCATATTTCTGCCAAGTTGGATAGATTCTGATAGACTTGTTGTTCCAAAATTGCTGGCACGTGGCACCCACCAATCGTGGGTATTATGGGTTTTCGTATGCACCCACCAATCGGATCCAATGGGTATATCAAACAGCAAGAAAAGTGGCTGAAAGCCGCAGGCCTGCGAGCCGAACTTGATGCTCTTAAGACGCTCCTGGATGAAGGTTTCAGGGACTTGGAGTTGCCGGGAGTCAGGGTTCAAACAGTTAAAAGGAGACCCAACATGTTTTTGATGAACTTTAGAGGTTGTAACCAAAGTTGTAACCAAAGTGTTTGAAGGGTTACACTTCTACCCCACCAAAAAACTTATATATAATACCACTACAGCCACTACATGCTTGGGTTAGTGCTGAGTTTCTGTTTGCCGGGCACGGGCACCCATACAATTATCTTGTTTTAGAAGTCGACAATCTGCAAAAGGAGGACGGGTTTCACCTTGCAGTACTTTTAAATGTGTCCCAAGAACATTCACCACCTTTGCCCTGCAGCTGAAGCTTCAAGTCCATGGTAGGACCGAGCAAAAACTGCCCAACAAAACAGGGGCAAAAAATTGATCAATGGTGGCCCTCAAAGGCTGGAAAAACTGACCCATTTTCAGATGATGATGCGAGAACCAAGCTTCATATAGATTCATCTCTTTGTTGCGTGTCGTTGTTGGACTTTGTGTGTGGAAGTATTCTCAAAGATGTTCAGAGCAACTGCCTCTGATGGTTCTGGTTGACAAAAAGGGGAGAACTCCACAGACACCAAGCCATCACTTGATCGCCAACCCAATCATCCTCAGTTTCGCAGGGAAAGACCTGGACCAGTACAACCAGCAATTGAAGCAATACAATACTCCCCAACATGAATGGTTCAACACATTTCAATACACATGGCATAATATGACTCGAATTTAGTAGGTCCAAGCGGGTATCCCAAATCATGGCTGATCCCAAATCCGATGATTTTCGTGTTGAAACCCAAGGGTTTAAGCTACTGTACTCCCCCTATTTAAAGAAACCTCCCGCACCCTGTGGCTATGGGTCAAAACCCTGCTAGGCCTAGTGTTTGATCCCCATTAAATGGCCTGGAGGGTATCCCCCATGTGAAGAACCCCCCATAGAACATAGCCACTTCATTTCATAAGGAATCCCATATCATCCCACTTGGTAAGTGGTTAACATTTGTTAACCCCATTTCGTGATATTTTGTGGCTTATCCCATTAGATCAACGGCTAATTTTAGAACCCCAGAAACACAAAAACACAGCAGCAGTGGCCATCCACCTCCTCCGTCGAACCAACCCATCTTCCGTCGAAGCATGGCCCGCATCTGTCGGCGAAGCTTACGCATCCGCGGCGTGCCGCTCTTTAGCCTGGGCCATCCTTGGTCATCCGTGGTGAAGCTTGCCACAATGGGGAGAGAATGAGATTTGAAACTCACCATGCTAACTTTGGGTGTGGTAAGTTTATGTAAGTTTGAATGTTGAATTGTGGCAAACCAATATGGTAAGTCTGGGAATGGTTCATCATCGGATTTACCACGTTACTAGAAGTGTCTATACCTTGGGACTTACGACCGCAGTCACCAAACCATCAACCATCTGAGGAATGCCGAGGGGAAGCTGGCGCTCAGTCTTTTCGAACCTCGCTTTGTGGTGGCTGCCTCAATGCCGCCGCCGTTCATGGTAGGAATCCGGCAATTTCCGTCGGTAAAATTGTGGTTTTGGGCTGGAATTATGAGGAGGACCGTATTTTCAGAAAGATGTATAAATCATGCAGTGTGTTTTGGTGGATAAATCATGATCTTGTTTTTTTCCATTTGCCATGGTTTGGGCAAATGATCAGTGCCTATTCAATCCAGCCCAGTGATTCTTTAGCGAGATGATCCAACCCTAACAGGGCCCAAACATTTTCCCTAGAGCTGGGGTAGGATTATCATTTAGGGGTTTCCATAAATCATGATACCCCAAAACAATCCAAAACATGATTTAGGGGTACTGAAATTTCAGGAAACCTCCTTTTTTTGCAGTGTTTATCAACTGGTTTTGATGTCATACCATCATTCTTAAGTTTATTCTCAGTTCCCTGACATATAGCCAGGAGGCGGCGGGGAAACTGTTACCACCCTCGGGCGATGCTCGATTTGGCTACGCAGAGTTCTTCGATCTTGATCAGTGGAACTCCGTCGGTGGGTCAATGGGTTGTAGGGTTGTAAACTCCATAAAAGTAGGGATTTAACCAATGAGCATTTGGATTCGACATGGTTTAGGCATGATACATAGGGAACTATAGCCTGAAGAATGGATGAGGCTTATTCAAAAATGAAGATATAAGGCCTTTTCATGCCTTTTCTACATCCACTGTTTAGTCATCAGTTTTCCATAGTTTTCCCAGTAAATGGCCATAAATTGACGGTGGAAATCGGAGACTGGAGTGCTTGTAATTGTACTGTGGGCTTCCCTACAGTGACGGGCTATAAAAAGGGGGCCTGTAATTTCCCTTACAGATTTTATATTATTTAAATATATTACCCAATCTATTGGGCATCATAGTTCACTATGGGATTTTCTATAAACCAACCAGTATAATGAATTATAATGAACCAACAGGGATTTTACCTACAAACAGTTATCTACCAGTTGGATGGAATAATAAATCCAGTTCATGGCCTTTACGTTATACCCAGACGGAAAGGAACCTTAGATCCTTGCGCTATCTACCTGTTGGAATCAAATATGGACTTTGTCTGAAAATAGGGCACCCCCAAAATTGAGGGTTTTCGAAAGTAAAGTGGCAATCTTGGATCATTTTGGTGGTATCCCGAATTCTTGGACACAACCATAATTTGTCATAATTTATCCAGTATTCATCAGTGAAATCCATATGTTTGATGGTTAAATCACCATGAAACCAGCATGTTTCAGCCATTTTCCAGTTTTTTTTCGTGGTGATTTCCTAATTTTCAGGTACCACTCTCCCCCCAAAATTCCAGCCTCTCGCTCACTCATCGCTCGAGTCGAGGTCCTACCCTCCGCGCGAGCGAACGGCCGGGGTGCTGGCCAACATCGAGGAGGGAGAACCGATTTTTTATTCAGATTTTCCCACAAGAAAGAAGGCCTAATGTGGGTAAAACAATCATAAACCACCCATGACTGGGAATTATATCATATAATATCACCTATAAATGTGGTGAGATAGGGGATGGTTTATTATTGTTTTTATCCACATTAAGGTTGGTAAAGCAATAATGAACCAGCCATATTTTGAGGGTTTTGTACTTGATACCACCCAACTATGGTAAAAATCGGTGACGTTTTACATAACATATGTTTTCAGATTTTCACTACAAGAAATCAGGCCTCAGGGGATTTAACGCAACATGGGGATGATCTCTGGGCATAGTTTCAGCAGTAAAAATGGGGCTTTGACCAACATACATTCGGAGTAATTGTGGATCTAGCCATCATAGGACTTTTGACCATCAAACGTACGGGCATGTAATGGGGATGTTATTGATAGATGATGGTTGGTTGATGAATCATATTGATGATCATTGCCATTTTATGGATAGAATATGTAAGCAACGATATGGTCTCTTCCTGGATTCGCTGAAGGTGATTGGTTATTTTTCTCACGGGTTACCCTCTGGTAATTTAACACAGCCACAAAGCTAAGGAAAATCAGAATTCGACAATATTTGACAGCTAGATCATCTATAAAAGGGCTAGTTTCCATAGTCATGTTCAATCACTCGAGGGTGTTTATGGCCATGAAATCACCATTCAGTCACCATTTTCCTAGGACATGTGTAACAAAAACCAGGAAAAAAATCACGACGGGTGAATCGGTGGTTTCCGTCAGGACCACCGATGGATCGAGCAGGGTCATGAAGAATTTGTGGCGGGCTACGGCTCCGACCCTCAGGCGCCGGATTCGCCGAGCCAGCGACTTTCGTTGGACCAAGCGACCAAGCTGGGTTTCCATGGGGCAATAACTAGATGGTTGGTTTATTAAAATGTGTGTAATGGGAAAATTCCGGATTGAACATGGATGATTTAAGGGTAATTAGATACCCCGATTTTGGGAAACCTCCATATTGCACTATACTGTTGGGATGCATATGTGGGATAAAACAACATGATAATGTCAGTTCTGAGTTCTGTTCTACGTTTTTTTGGTGAAGGATTTCCTTGACTTTATTTCCAGGATCCTTTTTCACCGATTTACGCAAGTTTATGTTTCCAGTTGTTGGTCGTATCGTGATGTGTCATCATTCTTTGTTGGCTTTGCAGTTTCCTTTGGCTCATATTTTTTGGGGTCATGTTGTGGTCAGATGCCTCAATTTCTTTGTCCCAGTTTGATAGAAGGTGGTGTTGCTCCGCCAATTGTAAGTTGCGACCCCCCATGAACTAGTTCGATATTGATATATTTGTCAAAAACCTAACAATTATTGAAGTTATGTTCACCAAATTAGCGATTGCAAAGTGCGGCACAAGTCATAGCGATACAGTTCAAATCCATTATTTTTGGTTTATAATTATAAGCTCAATATATCTCTATTCTATCAGCGTTTTGTTGGTTAGAACCACTAAATCACTATTTTTCACGATGAAATCCCCATCATGATCACACCAGTGATCAGCATTTTCTTGGTCAAAAGCACTGATCATCCCGTGGTTCTCACACTTCCCCGTAGAGGTTCAAGTCTTGGCCAACCATGGTGGCCGCTTTCGGATCCTGAAAGCATGCTTGGAGCCTTAAGCCGTTGGAGGTCAGCGATCATTTCTCCGGATTTCTCAGGTATCTGTAACTAGGTGGACTGCAACAGACTGCAGACCCCGGTTTTTGTGAAGCTGGGTGCGGGGTGTGCAAAAAAAACAATGGCTGATGATATTGATTATTGTAGTGATGGACAAAATTTGCTGCTGGTTTCAAGATGTCTCGAAAACATTTCTGGATGTACATTCTGAACGGGTTCTGGAGTTGGGATGAGATATCTGTTGGTTTCCAGGTTTGGAAAACTGGCTTACCTGCGTTTTAATACTCTAAGAGGAGAGTCCCAATGTTGGTGGGAAACATTGTCGGTTTTTTAAGCTTTGTCGCTTCGTTTTCTTGTTTGGTCCCTTCCTTCAATTGTTTGCTCCTTTAAGGGCTTCAATGACCCATGACGGTCGGGGCCTCGCTTCCGACGCCGGAAATTGACTCGCTTCCAACGCCGGAAATTGACTCGCTTCCGACTCCGGGTGTACATGTAGTTACAACGATCTACTTCTCTCTCTGGCTTTCTGGCTTTCTGGCTTTCTGGCTTTCTGGCTCTCTGGCTCTCTGGCTCTCTGGCTCTCTGGCTTTCTGGCTTTCTGGCTTTCTGGCTCTCTGGCTCTCTGGCTCTCTGGCTCTCTGGCTTTCTGGCTTTCTGGCTTTCTGGCTTTCTGGCTTTCTGGCTTTCTGGCTTTCTGGCTTTCTGGCTTTCTGGCTTTCTGGCTTTCTGGCTCTCTGGCTCTCTGGCTCTCTGGCTTTCTGGCTTTCTGGCTTTCTGGCTTTCTGGCTTTCTGGCCTGGTTGGGTTTGTGATACGCTTGTAGTGGTTGAGTTGAACTCTCATTGACGGCATGTTTGGTTATTTTGAACTGACGCTAAGCACATTGAAGAGACGTTGGTTCCATTTCGGCGAACGCGGCTACTGAGACAGTGTCGAACTTTGTTTTCCTATTTGGTCTTTTTGTTTGATGGANATTGAAGAGACGTTGGTTCCATTTCGGCGAACGCGGCTACTGAGACAGTGTCGAACTTTGTTTTCCTATTTGGTCTTTTTGTTTGATGGAACTCTTGTAGTTTGTGTGGTTTTCTTTTTCTTCCGGCGGAAGCGAGGCACCGACTCGTAATTGTGTCACAATGGTTTTACATGTATCGAACTAACTAACTAACTAACTAACTAACTCACTCACTCACTCACTCACTCACTCACTCACTCACTCACTCACTCAACTAACGAACTAACTAACTAACTAACTAACTAACCAACTAACCAACTAACTAACTAACTAACTAACTAACTAACTAACTAACTAACTAACTAACTAACCAACCACCCAACTAACTAACTAACTCACTAACGAACTAACTAACGAACTGACTGACTAACTCACTAACGAACTAACTAACTAACTGACTGACTAACTAACTAACTAACTAACTAAATAACTAACTAACTGAGTTGAGGTACTGAAGGTAGTTAAGCTAGTCTGTGCACTTTGTCGAGCTCTGAACGTCAAAAACTGGTCCGAAACCCTCAGTTTTTGACACTCTTGACTTGGAAATGTGCTTCGCGCCTCAACGGCGTGCACTTCTTGCACAGCTCAACTTCCAAAAGTGGTCCGGCGTTGGTGTGTTTTGTACATTTTGACTTGGAAATGTGCTTCGCGCCACAATGGCGTGCACTTTTTTCATGTCTGATCTGGCCAGCTTGCTCCGCACCTGCCACTTTAGCGAGGTTACTTTTCGACCCTCCAGAGCCACAAATCATTGGAAAAAACACAGTGAATCGCGACTTGCCTACCTTTGCGGACACCTGCATCTTCTTTCTTCTTATTCTTTCTCTTCTCTGATCTTCTAACTTCTTGTCTTCTTTCTCCTCCCTGAATTTTCCCACCTCTGCTTTTCCATCTCTCCATCTTGTCGGAAGTTTGACTTCTAAACTTCCTTCGATAACACAACGGTTGCCATAATGATTTCTCACTATGGACGAACTGCTTATAATGAATTGCTACTGCTATAGCAGGAGGAATTCGTAATCATCATCTATGAACGAACTGCTTCCAGATTTTTCGAAGCACTCACACTGTGCGCCCGCATGGTGCCAATTCCCATTCAATTGAAAGCAATGAATCCCAGAAGACGCTCATGTTATCATCGTCACATCAAAGGCGTCTCCGAGTTGCTTCAACATGATTTCAACATATCATCAACAGCGTCCTCCAAGTTACTTCCAATCAGATAGAATGCCAGAATATATGTCAGATAGAATGCCAGCATGCATGTCAGATATAATGCCAGCATATATGTCCTCCTTCTCCTTCTCGTCCTCCTCCTGTCCTCGCCGGACCTCATCTGCCAGCTCGCGATCGCTGTGAGCCTCGCCGGACCTCATCTGCCAGCTCTTGATCGCAGTGGGCCTTGCCGGACCTCATCTGCCAGCTCTTGATCGCCGTGGGCCTCGCCGGACCTCAACCGCCAGCTCGAAATCGCTGTGGGCCTCGCCGGACCTCAACCGAGGAGGAGGACGTGTTATCATCGTAACATCAAAGGNACGTTACTTCAACATTGTCTCAACATATCATCAAGAGCGTCCTCCAAGTTACTTCAACATGTTATTAGTTATTATCGTAACATCAAAGGCGTCTCCAAGCTACTTCAACATGCTGATAATGTAGATGTGTAGGCCCAGGTGTGCAAGTTGTTTCGAACGTTATCACCCCCTCCACCTATGATGGATGAGATCACTAACTCAAGGTAGTCGCTAGGTACAAGTGATCCAAAATCCGACCCGTAAGTGAACCCCACTAGTCGCATATGATTCCGAGTCGCAAGTGATCCTTCTGCCTGCTAGTTAGCTGGGTAGATGGTGTCTGAAGTGAGGCCCTTCGGTGTTGGAAGTGAGGGGGTGTCTGAAGTGAGTCGTTTTCTGGTGCTGGAAGTGAGGCCTTTACCCAGTGGCCCGGATGCTTGGTATCGTTGTGCTGCGAAAAATGATGGTGGTGATGATGTTGATGATGCTGAGGAGGATGAGGGGGATGAGGAGGAGGATGAGGATGGCGATCATGATGACGATGATGATTATTGATCATTGATGATGGACCATTGATGATCGGCCCATGTCTTTCCCGCAAGCCTCAGAACCTGCCATTGGATGAATCTTATGATCTGCAGAATCTCCCTTCAGCTTCTCGAAGAAAGATCGATGCACAGTCCTTGCAGATTCATTTTTGAGTGGCCACATATCGCCAAACGGATGGAAAATCCAAACTTCAGGTATCCAACTGAAAATTTGATGGATCACCTCACTTTCCCCAGTCAGGTTCCTTACGCAGCCTCACCTACTTGCTGACCTCCTGGCTATGCCGCTTGGAGCATTTTGAGGGTGAAATCATGTGAAATCTGTTTGAAGTCAATTGGATTTATCAACCTACTCGTAGCTTCAATTGACTTCAATCTAGGATCATTTTGATGCTTTTGGCGTTTTGTGTTGGTCCAGGTGCTCGGGTGCTCAGGGCTTTGGAGCCCTTTCTCTGTCTTGACTTCGCCTTCACCGTGCTGGGAGTGGGGATGACCGGACCTGGATGGATAGTCATGGGTGTGGTGAAATGCATGTGCAGCATCTCAAAATGATGTGATTTTGAGGGGGTTCTCGTGGTAAGTATGGTCCTGTCCAGAGTTTTCGCAGTTTCGAACTTGAGTTTTTGAAGAAGATGAGCTGAAACATGCTGCAACAAAGAAACGCAAGGCCTTATAGTTTCCCATAAGTGGCCAATAGCTCGGTCATTGACCAATCAGATCAGTTAGATATGACTCCGAGTCCACGTTTTATGAGCATCTGTGACCTGATGATATCTGCCACTGGCCCTCACACCCAGCTGGCGGGATGTACATCCGTCCTGGTTGGTGGATGGTGGGTCCCAGCCCAGGATCACCTTGAGACCCTCGCAGTGCGTGGTGGAGATGGAGAGTTGGATTTTGGGAGGTCATGGAGTGTATGCTCATGGAAACCATCAGCCCAGACTGGCGGATGCTCGACGCTGACGAGTCCAGGATTGGATGATCTTAGATGGCCTGCATGCCTTGGCTGACTTGGATGGCTTGGATTCGACTTAAATTGCACGCGGAGTTTCCTCACCTTGTTTTTTTGCCGAGTCATACTTCCTCCCTCAAGGGGCCAAGATGGGCGAGATTTCTTGGTATTGGCCTGTTCTGAGGCCCACCTTCGTAGGATTACTTGTTTGCTCATTTTGTTGACCTCTGGGAGTTACGCACACAGTTATTATATGCATGTATATACATACAGTTACATGCATATATATATATATAGCTATCTATCTATCTATCTGTGCTTAAACATGCATGTACTGATAGTTCACTGCGTGCATCTATGCATCAGATAGATAGATGGATGGATACATTGATAGATTGGTAGATAGATAGAAAGATAGATGGATGGATGGATAGATGGATAGATGTATAGATAGATAGGTAGATAGAAAGATAAATAGATACATAAATAGGTACGTAGATCGATACGTAGATAATCAGATAGATCGATAGATACACCGATAGATAGATAAATAGATAGATCGATAGATAGATAGATCGATAGGTAGATAGATAGGTAGGTCCGTCAAGGGATGCGCCGGTGGATAGATAGACCGATAGATAGATATATATAAGTACGTAAAAGCATGCATAGGTGGTTAGATAGATCGATACATAGATACATAGATAGATAGATAGATAGATAGATAGATAGACAGACAGATAGATAGATAGATAGATAGACACATAGATAGATAGACAGACAGACAGACAGACAGATAGATAGATAGATAGATAGACAGGTACGCAGAGGGATGCATAGATAGATCGATCGATAGATAGATATTTGGGCACGCAGAGGGATGCATAGGTAGATATAGATAGATAGATGTTTAGGTACGGAGAGGGATTCAAAGATAGATAGATCGATAGATAGATGGATACAGATGCGCAGAGGGATGCATAGATAGATAGGTACACAGATATGCAGCCTCAGCAGCCTCAGTCCATCTCTTATCAGACGAAATTTGGATGTTGTTTGTTTTGTTTCCTCCCAAACTTACGGACCTTTGATATCTTTTTCAGTTTACTGTATGTGGGCGAAGTATTTCTCATGTAGTGGGTATGAAGCAGTATTGCATGTGCAGGCAAAGGTGAATCTGGAACATGTCGGATCCTTCTGACAGATGACATGTGCCATGACTGATGTCAGTCGTATGTGTCAGTCATCAACCCCAGGTGATGGCCCGCTGTTGAGTACATCAGCGTATACATGTCTCGTTTGACATCAGAGTATTGCTTCTGATATCATATAGAAAGTGCTAGGGGGCATTGAGAGCGTGAAGTTTCACTCTCACCGTGGCCATCAGAAACCCGCTTCCCACCGGCTGGGCTGGGATGTTTCGTTGGGTGGAACCCATGGTGATCACATGGGTAGCCAGGTTAATATTTCATTTTGGGGACATTGAACTGAACATCACATGTTGGACACGCAACAGATGACCCATCATGGCCAAGGGTGATGTTCCACCAAGGGACAGGGACCCACGCCATAGGGACGAAACCAAGCTCGCACAGGGATGATTGCACTACAGATTTGATATTTTTTCCGCCAAAAGGATCATAAAGTCTATTTGGGTCTATTTGGAACTGTGGGTCCCGGGGTGCCATGAATGACACCGTGGCTGCAGGAGAATTTCTTCAACATCATGACCTCGCCAGGCGGTCACTTGGCCCCGGTCCATTCAAATGAAGAGAGAAGCAATCAGGACGTTGAAGCCAGGGGTCGACATGCAATGGCATGATATGGCATGATATGCCATGTTTCGCCATGCAAAGCATATTACAGCATTTTGAAACCCGGCAAATCATCTAAATTCCATTCTTGTGCATGTGCAAGTAGGTACATTAAAATCCTGGACGTGTTTGCGATTTCCTTTGGATGTCCTATTTGCAATAGCCATGGCCCATTTGGGGGCATCCGATTGAGTTAGTTGACCCTAGTTGACTGGGCTGACTGCGCTGGACTTTGTGTTTGATTGCTTTTCTGCAGGATGCCGAATTCCTTCGCTCCTTTTGCAAAGGAGGAGGTCGACAAAGGCAGCGGCACTAGTCCGAAGATCAGTTCGAACGCGCTAGGTTGAAGCAGAGGCTTTTGATGACAGTACACAAAAAAGGATATTCTTCTGCGGTATCGCTTCAGTACATGCTTAGATCATGCTCAGATCATATCATCACCAGCTCGGTGGTTTTTATCATGTCCAACTTTCAACCAGACTTGAGATGTTTAAGTCCGAAAAGTCTTCCACTATGAGATTTGGCTCAAGCTTTCGCAGAAGCTTCTTGTCCAAGAGCGATGGTCAGGCGCCTTTCTGCGTCGAGCCCGCAGTTGGGATCGGCAGCTGACCTCATCCCGTTGCTCAGCGATGTGCAGCTCAGGTCCTACACTACGCTTCCACTGTCTCCCACTCAGCTGGCCGTGGTGCAATGCAACGGGAGCATTTGGTGCAGCATGGTCGTCACTGCCGAGTCTCATGTTATCGGGGTCACCCAGGCCCGTCACCTCGACACCGGCTGTGAACACCTCACGGTGGGCACTGGTGTCAAGGATTCAGTGTCCACACAGTCATAGATACCAGGAAGGTAGCTTCTCCCAACACAGAGTTTGCGGGATCACTGCCAACGAAGGCGCCCGCAATGCATTGGGAGACGTCCTGATGTGTACCTGCAAGCTCTGTAAGGCCCATTCCTTGTGTCTGGGCTTGAGCATTGGGCCAGGACCCTAGCCCTTGTCTCGCTCCTGGGCGCATTTAAGTCGCAGCTGGGGGGGACTGGAAAATTCCGCCTTTCTTATACGTTATCACTGTTGGTTTATATTGTCAATGACTCATGTGATTTTATTCATCTTGTCATCGGAATGTTGGGTGTTCTTCTTAGGATTGGTTTGCTTACGGGGACTCAGTTTCCAACGGATCACTTGAATGGTTTGGTTTATGTTTTCAGGGATTCAGTTCCCGACGGATCACTTAAATGATCCTTTCTTTTCTAGTGTGTGTGTGTGTGCGTGCCCTCACGCAAAAAAAAGATTGCTGTAGCGGACCAGCAGTTAGAATATGAAACCTTGATATTTTCTTACGTTGCGTAAGGCCAGTATAGGAGGGCCGCATTCTAACTGCACGGTGGAGGAGTGCAGTTAGAATATGAACAGATGAAAGAAATCATCAACATAAGAACGAAAGCAGGATTCCATATTCTAACTGCATCAATCCAGTCAGCAGGTGCTAAGAATGTGATGAGAACCTGATGATATGCCGCATCATGCTCGAGACTGCATTCAAGATATATCATGATATTCTAACTGCATCTTGCTGCCATATTCTATGTGCATCTTTCTGTTCTTACGTCTTTAGCTATTCTTAAATATTCTATCTGTTACGTACAGGAGGAAAACGATATTCTACCTGCTAGTCTGTCACTGTATGTAAGACCTATTTTGGGACTCAAAGTTTCTGCAATTTCTGCACGCGATGAGGCAAATCATTGAACTGCTTGGCGATCGGCTGGCGGCAAGGGTGAATGCGTTTGTGGCTGCCCTTTTCCTGGCAGCTCGGGCAGAAATTGTCATTTTTCCCCACCTGTCAGGTGGGGGCCATTTCATTTTATCAGTGACTTTGCCTGCTACTTGTACCATCCTGCACGTTTACTTCATTCAAGAGAGTTTTGAGGCCAACTTACTGGCGCCATCACTTGCAGTGCAGCAAGTTGATCCATTCCAGGTGAGCCACTTGCCATCGTTGTCGAAGCTGCTTGGCCGAATTTTCACCAGGCAATGTGCAGGCTTGCGCATACCAGATGTCCGGCGTCACCTCACACTAAGGCTCATGATGGATGCAAGCGTAGCATCGTCATCAATTGGAGGAAGTAGTCGCAGAATTGGCTGAGTCGCCTCAACAGCGACCGCCTCCACCCCAACAGCGCCCGCCACCACCTCCAAGCCCTCCGCCACCTGCGCCAAACTAGAGTGGCAAAGGATGGAAAGTCATGGCAAAGTCCATGCACCTTCCCCCCCACCATGCCGAGGTCCATGATAGGAACAGATGTGAACCACATGAGCGAAAACACGCATTACACTACTGTTTGGCGGAGAGACCGATGAAATATTGGGAATGAAATCTTGGGATTTGAACTTGGTTCTTGACTGGCGGGTTCCAGAAGCAGTTCAATGCGCTATGTACTTTTTCAGTCCTTCAGTTTCGCATATCTTTGCATTTAAATTGTTTGTCCACTTCCTCAGCTGCTGGCTTGTGGGGGTGCTGATGTGCGTCCATCGCTTCAGGGGCAGCCACGCGCAAGCAGCCCTGAAAAAGTGAAAATACTGCAGCAGAGCTCCGCATTGATGGCCTTGTTTGCATTATACTCTGTTCAATCCTTTCTTGTGGCGCGGTGTGTACGTCCGAACACATGCATTGTTATGCAGCTGCACGATGGCTTCAGGCGCTGCCCACCTCAACGGGGTACACTGCGGCCACAGACCGCGCCAACAATGCATGAGAGCACCTGTGGGGTATCAAGGGATATTCCAGGTGTTCTTGAGGGATTTCTCACGGCTCAATCCCAACGCATCGGAACCTCAACTGCAGCAAACGGCGAACCGGGAAGTTTGCCCATGTCCGGCCAGAGATTCTCTGCATGACATGGTGCCATGACAATGAACAGATTTTCATGTGGCCTGGGCACAACGAATGACACAACGAATGACACACTCGAGCATTCCTGGGCTGGTCATTCGTTGTTTGGGCTGTGTCATGGAGTCATCACCTGTGCCAGGAACCGGACGAGACAACATCCACTGTGCGAACCCCAAATCATAACACCAGGAAAGTCAACACGGCATTCTGAGACAGTTGTTGGGGTTCAATCCCAGCAATCGGCCGAGGAGAAGCATGATGGTTTATCGCCAATAATAGCTTTCACTGGCTATCACTGATCAATTGCCATTTGCATGACCGTGCTCATTGCTATTCACTGAGGCTGCACCGGGACTTTACTTTGTGGCTGTTCTGCCCCTGCGTTTGGACATGTTGCCCCGGTTGCCCGGACATGTGCACTGTAAGGCCGACGAAGTGCCAATCTGACCAATCTGAGTAAATGAGTATATATAAAAACATATATATACATATATGCATAACATATTATGTATATAATATATATTACTTAGATCCGCTCATTCAAGTTGAAAAGTTGATGGGAAAATATGGAACTACGAAGCTGATTGTTGATTCTGTGCATCACCAATTATTGCTATGTTTTTTATATATGCTGCCGGCTGCTGCAGCAGCACCGCCAGAACCTCAGGTTTAAACTCACATGGAACCATGCATCATCATCATCGTCGTCGTCGTCATCATCATCATCATCATCATCATCATGATCCATCATCCTCATCATCCATCATCCTCATCATCCATCATCCTCATCATCAGGATCTGTCACAAGCAAGAACAATCATCACCCTTCAGCGCCTTTTCATTTTCATGTTATTTTCTTGTTAGGCCCATGCCATCGATTCACAGATTTGGCGAATTAATTTGGCGACAACATTCACCGGCCACGCATTTCCTGCAGCCCCCATCACGGCTTGAGAAGACATTCCCAACCCCATTGCCGCGTCGAAGACATCCGGTGGCAAACCCTGCAGCTTCAAACGCTCCTAAGCTCGCCTTGCTTAAGACATTTGTATAGTCAACTTCCCAGCCAATTGGTTCAAATGCTATGGATTTGAAAAATTGAGAACAAGCATTAGTGGGCGACAGCGCGCAATTCAGCTTTGTCAGCCAAAAACAGCTTTGTGCTGCCCTGGTGCGGGTTAGCGTTGGAGCCACCAAGCGCTGTGGTTTGCGCTGAAATCTTGTGCCAGCCCTAAGCACATCGATTGAACCATTCCAACATTGTGTTGAGGAGGGGTTTTGATGAACGGAGGCGAAATCGTGGGAGAGAGTGTCACAAGCCAAACCTCTCCTGTGACCAGACTCAACATTTGGACAGAGACAGATCGGACTCATGACCAGAAAATCACGAACAAATTGTGAATTGTGCAGCTTCATGCTATGATTTGAGATAGTGTGACCGCATTTGCTCTAATGTCGCCAAAAGCGTGAGAATTCAAGAGGGGTTTTGTACCCGCACTGCATATAGTTTTATTTGCTTTGGGTGTTGGTATTTATAAGTTGCAGTTTTAGTATGTTTTTGTGTTGTCAGGTCCGCGTGCTGCCAGTGCCTGCGCTATACAGATATGGATCAACTTCGGGCAACGGCCATGGCATGCGCTTGTGCCTCAAAACCTCCAACTGAGGAGTGACTGAAGCGGTGACTTCGTCGGTGTTGTGCGTTTGTGACATGTCCGCTGCATCCAGTACCTTTCATCAAGTCTAAGAGCTCTGGTGTTTTGACTTGTCGTTGGTGTTGGCATTTGGCGCTTTTGTGCGCTTGGGTCTCGCCGCGATTCTTGAACTTGTTGCCCCGAATGTGGAACAACAAGATCGGGCCGAAAAGCATTTCCAGTCAGAGGCAGGGCAGGAGCCGCATGATGGGCTGCAGAATCACAATTGGTCAATCGATTCTTTGGAATTCAATCTGCATTGGTGTAGGATGCCACGTGCTTACATGCATTTGCATCATCCCAGACGCACACTAACCCCCAATCAAAAAAAAATGAATGACCCAGCAAAAGATTCTTCAGACCAAGCCTGGTGGTGCAAAGAAGGTGAGCTCACGGGCTCAGCTGCCAGGAAAACAATTATTCGCACGACTCCAAGGAGGATCCAGTAAAGATGAGGAGGCATGGTCCTGGATCCGGCGACGAGCAGTGCAGTTTTTGGAAACAGATTGCCAAGTTGCCTTAAACTTCATGTAGACTTAGATTAGGGCCGCATTGGATCTTGTTGAGTCAAGCGAGGCCAGGCCTCATCAAATGATGTCATACATGCTGCGCCGTGCTATTCCTTAGCTAGCAGGCATTCATGTGCAGTGCACGTCTGAACATTTCATGCAGATGCATGTGTGGGATGCAATGAAGAGCACCTCTCCCTGCTTGATCCTATAAAAAGTTGATCCTCCACAGCTTTCCACGGGAGTAGACCAGTGGTGCCTCACTTTCACTTCGGTGCAAGTGTCTTCATGGTTCTGATTAGTGAAAAGGTTTTTGCTGTTGAAACTGAAAATTCCAAATCATAAGGTTTAGAATTGAAATGAATGAAAGCCAATACGAAATTAGAAGGCAATGGCTGGCAGCCAATATTAAATCTATGGAAAATCCGAGGATCGCAGAGAAGACCAGCACTAAAACCTAAGACTGGATTCCAAAATGTATTTGGTTTTACCACGACACGAAATAAAATTCCAACTGGAGGTCCAGTCTCAACTTGCTCTGAGACTATGTTTTTAAAATCTGACATCAAACAGGGATGCCCAATTGTTGAGGGGAGGGGGCGGCCACTAGTCAGGATGAAACATTAGCTTGATCTGCCACCAACCATAAGGACTTCTCGTTTAGTGGCGCATGCTCCGAACCGAGCTTTGGTCTTCGCTCCTATGTGCTCTCATGTGTGTGCTCCCATGTGCGTGCTCTCATATGTGTGCTCTCATGTGTGTGCTCTCATATGTGCTTTCATATGTGCTCTCAAGTGTGTCCTCTCATGTGTGTGCTCCCATATGTGTTCTCATGCGTGTCCTCTCATGTGTGTGCTTTCATGTGCGTGTTCTCTCATATGTGCTTTCATGTGTGCTCTCATGTGTCTGCTCTCATGTGTGCTCTCATGTGTGTGCTCTCATGTGTGTGCTTTCACATGTGCTCTCATGTGTGTGCTCCTATGTGCTCTCATATGTGTGCTCTCATATGTGCTCTCATATGTGTGCTCCTATGTGCTCTCATGTGTGTGCTCCTCTGTGCTCTCAAATGCGTGCTCTCATGACAATGCGTCCTTTTCCCAATTCCAGCCACCACACTGTTTGGGGTCTCTTGCCGGGATAATTGTATGATGTTCGTTATTGGTGTGTTTATCGATTGTTTCTCAAAATTTGGTGTTTAGCTTTAGATTTTGAGGGTTTCAAATTGAAGTCAAGTGACAGGCCAGGAGGTATCATTCTGAAGTCCTGACCAACATTTCGACAGATGACCCGAAAGAAAACACCTATATATATATACGTCTGTAAAAGCGAGACGGTACACTTGTTTTTTCATGCGAGGTTTCGCTCTCGCACGAAGGTCAAGAAACGGCCCTTGTTGAGGGTAGTAATTTCAACTGTGAGGGGGTAAAAGGACATGCGCACTGAAAGGTTGGGCGCGGTTGTGCAGTGAAAACCGAACCGAGCCACAGAACCATCCGTCATCCGCCTTCAAACATCATCAGTCATCATGAAGATGAACGCATCTAAACACTGATCTGGGGGAAGATTTCAGATGCCTCAAGCGGATAAGGTCGAGAGGTCGGGAGTGTCTCCTGGAAAGCGTTTTGCTGCTCTGGCATCCTGCTAGCTACATCTGGCGTTTTTGCGGCCTACATGACCACAGGCGGCAGAGGGTTCGGAAAGTCGGAAGAAAGCATTCTGGAAGATTGATGGCGAATTCATCGCGATTCCTCATGTTTCATTATGATGAGTCCTAAATGGCTTTCGTTATCAGTCACCTGATTTGATCATGATTCATCATCAGGAACAATCATCAGAAATGGCAGCACGATTTGTCATCATTGATGCATGTCCTTTCAACATTGGACATTGCAAACATCAGATGTGCAATGGCGTTGATACCAAAATTCCACATTGTGTCATAACGGGGACTTGACTATGATCAAGCCAGACATTTGGAGACGCATTTGGGGCTGCCTGTCTCAGCTTTCAGTGCTGTGAGTCTCTTGGTAGCAGAGCCACGAGTTTTCGAAGGATTCGGATTTCGATGCCATTCTAGAACATAATCTACATGTGAAGGGTCGGGGCCTCGCTTCCGACGCCGGAAATTGACTCGCTTCCGACTCCGGGTGTACATGTAGTTACAACGATCTACTTCCCTCTCTGGCTTTCTGGCTTTCTGGCTTTCTGGCTTTCTGGCTCTCTGGCTCTCTGGCTCTCTGGCTCTCTGGCTTTCTGGCTTTCTGGCTTTCTGGCTCTCTGGCTCTCTGGCTCTCTGGCTCTCTGGCTTTCTGGCTTTCTGGCTTTCTGGCTTTCTGGCTTTCTGGCTTTCTGGCCTGGTTGGGTTTGTGATACGCTTGTAGTGGTTGAGTTGAACTCTTATTGACGGCATGTTTGGTTATTTTGAACTGATGCTAAGCACATTGAAGAGACGTTGGTTCCATTTCGGCGAACGCGGCTACTGAGACAGTGTCGAACTTTGTTTTCCTATTTGGTCTTTTTGTTTGATGGANATTGAAGAGACGTTGGTTCCATTTCGGCGAACGCGGCTACTGAGACAGTGTCGAACTTTGTTTTCCTATTTGGTCTTTTTGTTTGATGGAACTCTTGTAATTTGTGTGGTTTTCTTTTTCTTCCGGCGGAAGCGAGGCACCGACTCGTAATTGTGTCACAATGGTTTTACATGTATCGAACTAACTAACTAACTAACTTACTAACTTACTCACTCACTCACTCACTCACTCACTCACTCACTCACTCACTCAACTAACGAACTAACTGAGTAACTAAGTAACTAAGTAACTAACTAACAAAGTAACTAAGACACTAACTAACTAAGTAACTAAGTAACTAAGTAACTAAGAAACTAACTAACTAACTAACTAACTAACTAACAAACAAACTAACTAACCAACTAACTAACTAACTATCTAACTAACTAACTAACTAACTGAGTTAAGGTCCTGAAGGTAGTTAAGCTAGTCTGTGCACTTTGTCGAGCTCTGAACGTCAAAAAGTGGTCCGAAACCCTGAGTTTTTGACACTCTTGACTTGGAAATGTGCTTCGCGCCTCAACGGCGTGCACTTTTTGCACAGCTCAACTTCCAAAAGTGGTCCGGCGTTGGTGTATTTTGTACATTTTGACTTGGAAATGTGCTTCGCGCCACAATGGCGTGCACTTTTTCATGTCTGATCTGGCCAGCTTGCTCCGCACCCGCCACTTTAGCGAGGTTACTTTTCGACCCTCCAGAGCCACAAATCATTGGAAAAACACAGTGAATCGCGACTTGCCTACCTTTGCGGACACCTGCATCTTCTTTCTTCTTATTCTTTCTCTTCTCTGATCTTCTAACTTCTTGTCTTCTCCTGAATTTTCCCACCTCTGCTTTTCCATCTCTCCATCTTGTCGGAAGTTTAACTTCTAAACTTCCTTCGATAACACAACTGTTGCCATAATGATTTCTCACTATGGACGAACTGCTCTTAATGAATTGCTATAGCAGGAGGAATTCGTAATCATCATCTATGAACGAACTGCTTTCAAATTTTTCGAAGCACTCACACTGTGCGCCCGCATGGTGCCAATTCTCATTCAAGTGAAAGCAATGAACCCCAGAAGACGCTCATGTTATCATCGTCACATCAAAGGCGTCTCCGAGTTGCTTCAACATGATTTCAAGATATCATCAACAGCGTCCTCCAAGTTACTTCCAATCAGATAGAATGCCAGAATTTATGTCAGATAGAATGCCAGCATACATATCAGATATAATGCCAGCATATATGTCCTCCTTCTCCTTCTCGTCCTCCTCCTCTCCTCGCCGGACCTCATCTGCCAGCTCGCGATCGCTGTGAGCCTCGCCGGACCTCATCTGCCAGCTCTTGATCGCAGTGGGCCTCGCCGGACCTCAACCGCCAGCTCGAAATCGCTGTGGGCCTCGCCGGACCTCAACCGAGGAGGAGGACGTGTTATCATCGTAACATCAAAGGNGTGGGCCTCGCCGGACCTCAACCGCCAGCTCGAAATCGCTGTGGGCCTCGCCGGACCTCAACCGAGGAGGAGGACGTGTTATCATCGTAACATCAAAGGCGTCTCCACGTTACTTCAACATTGTCTCAACATATCATCAAGAGCGTCCTCCAAGTTACTTCAACATGTTATTAGTTATTATCGTAACATCAAAGGCGTCTCCAAGNACGTTACTTCAACATTGTCTCAACATATCATCAAGAGCGTCCTCCAAGTTACTTCAACATGTTATTAGTTATTATCGTAACATCAAAGGCGTCTCCAAGCTACTTCAACATGCTGATAATGTAGATGTGTAGGCCCAGGTGTGCAAGTTGTTTCGAACGTTATCACCCCCTCCACCTATGATGGATGAGATCACTAACTCAAGGTAGTCGCTAGGTACAAGTGATCCAAAATCCGACCCGTAAGTGAACCCCACTAGTCGCATATGATTCCGAGTCGCAAGTGATCCTTCTGCCTGCTAGTTAGCTGGGTAGATGGTGTCTGAAGTGAGGCCCTTCGGTGTTGGAAGTGAGGGGGTGTCTGAAGTGAGTCGTTTTCTGGTGCTGGAAGTGAGGCCTTTACCCAGTGGCCCGGATGCTTGGTATCGTTGTGCTGCGAAAAATGATGGTGGTGATGATGTTGATGATGCTGAGGAGGATGAGGGGGATGAGGAGGAGGATGAGGATGGCGATCATGATGACGATGATGATTATTGATCATTGATGATGGACCATTGATGATCGGCCCATGTCTTTCCCGCAAGCCTCAGAACCTGCCATTGGATGAATCTTATGATCTGCAGAATCTCCCTTCAGCTTCTCGAAGAAAGATCGATGCACAGTCCTTGCAGATTCATTTTTGAGTGGCCACATATCGCCAAACGGATGGAAAATCCAAACTTCAGGTATCCAACTGAAAATTTGATGGATCACCTCACTTTCCCCAGTCAGGTTCCTTACGCAGCCTCACCTACTTGCTGACCTCCTGGCTATGCCGCTTGGAGCATTTTGAGGGTGAAATCATGTGAAATCTGTTTGAAGTCAATTGGATTTATCAACCTACTCGTAGCTTCAATTGACTTCAATCTAGGATCATTTTGATGCTTTTGGCGTTTTGTGTTGGTCCAGGTGCTCGGGTGCTCAGGGCTTTGGAGCCCTTTCTCTGTCTTGACTTCGCCTTCACCGTGCTGGGAGTGGGGATGACCGGACCTGGATGGATAGTCATGGGTGTGGTGAAATGCATGTGCAGCATCTCAAAATGATGTGATTTTGAGGGGGTTCTCGTGGTAAGTATGGTCCTGTCCAGAGTTTTCGCAGTTTCGAACTTGAGTTTTTGAAGAAGATGAGCTGAAACATGCTGCAACAAAGAAACGCAAGGCCTTATAGTTTCCCATAAGTGGCCAATAGCTCGGTCATTGACCAATCAGATCAGTTAGATATGACTCCGAGTCCACGTTTTATGAGCATCTGTGACCTGATGATATCTGCCACTGGCCCTCACACCCAGCTGGCGGGATGTACATCCGTCCTGGTTGGTGGATGGTGGGTCCCAGCCCAGGATCACCTTGAGACCCTCGCAGTGCGTGGTGGAGATGGAGAGTTGGATTTTGGGAGGTCATGGAGTGTATGCTCATGGAAACCATCAGCCCAGACTGGCGGATGCTCGACGCTGACGAGTCCAGGATTGGATGATCTTAGATGGCCTGCATGCCTTGGCTGACTTGGATGGCTTGGATTCGACTTAAATTGCACGCGGAGTTTCCTCACCTTGTTTTTTTGCCGAGTCATACTTCCTCCCTCAAGGGGCCAAGATGGGCGAGATTTCTTGGTATTGGCCTGTTCTGAGGCCCACCTTCGTAGGATTACTTGTTTGCTCATTTTGTTGACCTCTGGGAGTTACGCACACAGTTATTATATGCATGTATATACATACAGTTACATGCATATATATATATATAGCTATCTATCTATCTATCTGTGCTTAAACATGCATGTACTGATAGTTCACTGCGTGCATCTATGCATCAGATAGATAGATGGATGGATACATTGATAGATTGGTAGATAGATAGAAAGATAGATGGATGGATGGATAGATGGATAGATGTATAGATAGATAGGTAGATAGAAAGATAAATAGATACATAAATAGGTACGTAGATCGATACGTAGATAATCAGATAGATCGATAGATACACCGATAGATAGATAAATAGATAGATCGATAGATAGATAGATCGATAGGTAGATAGATAGGTAGGTCCGTCAAGGGATGCGCCGGTGGATAGATAGACCGATAGATAGATATATATAAGTACGTAAAAGCATGCATAGGTGGTTAGATAGATCGATACATAGATACATAGATAGATAGATAGATAGATAGATAGATAGACAGACAGATAGATAGATAGATAGATAGACACATAGATAGATAGACAGACAGACAGACAGACAGATAGATAGATAGATAGATAGACAGGTACGCAGAGGGATGCATAGATAGATCGATCGATAGATAGATATTTGGGCACGCAGAGGGATGCATAGGTAGATATAGATAGATAGATGTTTAGGTACGGAGAGGGATTCAAAGATAGATAGATCGATAGATAGATGGATACAGATGCGCAGAGGGATGCATAGATAGATAGGTACACAGATATGCAGCCTCAGCAGCCTCAGTCCATCTCTTATCAGACGAAATTTGGATGTTGTTTGTTTTGTTTCCTCCCAAACTTACGGACCTTTGATATCTTTTTCAGTTTACTGTATGTGGGCGAAGTATTTCTCATGTAGTGGGTATGAAGCAGTATTGCATGTGCAGGCAAAGGTGAATCTGGAACATGTCGGATCCTTCTGACAGATGACATGTGCCATGACTGATGTCAGTCGTATGTGTCAGTCATCAACCCCAGGTGATGGCCCGCTGTTGAGTACATCAGCGTATACATGTCTCGTTTGACATCAGAGTATTGCTTCTGATATCATATAGAAAGTGCTAGGGGGCATTGAGAGCGTGAAGTTTCACTCTCACCGTGGCCATCAGAAACCCGCTTCCCACCGGCTGGGCTGGGATGTTTCGTTGGGTGGAACCCATGGTGATCACATGGGTAGCCAGGTTAATATTTCATTTTGGGGACATTGAACTGAACATCACATGTTGGACACGCAACAGATGACCCATCATGGCCAAGGGTGATGTTCCACCAAGGGACAGGGACCCACGCCATAGGGACGAAACCAAGCTCGCACAGGGATGATTGCACTACAGATTTGATATTTTTTCCGCCAAAAGGATCATAAAGTCTATTTGGGTCTATTTGGAACTGTGGGTCCCGGGGTGCCATGAATGACACCGTGGCTGCAGGAGAATTTCTTCAACATCATGACCTCGCCAGGCGGTCACTTGGCCCCGGTCCATTCAAATGAAGAGAGAAGCAATCAGGACGTTGAAGCCAGGGGTCGACATGCAATGGCATGATATGGCATGATATGCCATGTTTCGCCATGCAAAGCATATTACAGCATTTTGAAACCCGGCAAATCATCTAAATTCCATTCTTGTGCATGTGCAAGTAGGTACATTAAAATCCTGGACGTGTTTGCGATTTCCTTTGGATGTCCTATTTGCAATAGCCATGGCCCATTTGGGGGCATCCGATTGAGTTAGTTGACCCTAGTTGACTGGGCTGACTGCGCTGGACTTTGTGTTTGATTGCTTTTCTGCAGGATGCCGAATTCCTTCGCTCCTTTTGCAAAGGAGGAGGTCGACAAAGGCAGCGGCACTAGTCCGAAGATCAGTTCGAACGCGCTAGGTTGAAGCAGAGGCTTTTGATGACAGTACACAAAAAAGGATATTCTTCTGCGGTATCGCTTCAGTACATGCTTAGATCATGCTCAGATCATATCATCACCAGCTCGGTGGTTTTTATCATGTCCAACTTTCAACCAGACTTGAGATGTTTAAGTCCGAAAAGTCTTCCACTATGAGATTTGGCTCAAGCTTTCGCAGAAGCTTCTTGTCCAAGAGCGATGGTCAGGCGCCTTTCTGCGTCGAGCCCGCAGTTGGGATCGGCAGCTGACCTCATCCCGTTGCTCAGCGATGTGCAGCTCAGGTCCTACACTACGCTTCCACTGTCTCCCACTCAGCTGGCCGTGGTGCAATGCAACGGGAGCATTTGGTGCAGCATGGTCGTCACTGCCGAGTCTCATGTTATCGGGGTCACCCAGGCCCGTCACCTCGACACCGGCTGTGAACACCTCACGGTGGGCACTGGTGTCAAGGATTCAGTGTCCACACAGTCATAGATACCAGGAAGGTAGCTTCTCCCAACACAGAGTTTGCGGGATCACTGCCAACGAAGGCGCCCGCAATGCATTGGGAGACGTCCTGATGTGTACCTGCAAGCTCTGTAAGGCCCATTCCTTGTGTCTGGGCTTGAGCATTGGGCCAGGACCCTAGCCCTTGTCTCGCTCCTGGGCGCATTTAAGTCGCAGCTGGGGGGGACTGGAAAATTCCGCCTTTCTTATACGTTATCACTGTTGGTTTATATTGTCAATGACTCATGTGATTTTATTCATCTTGTCATCGGAATGTTGGGTGTTCTTCTTAGGATTGGTTTGCTTACGGGGACTCAGTTTCCAACGGATCACTTGAATGGTTTGGTTTATGTTTTCAGGGATTCAGTTCCCGACGGATCACTTAAATGATCCTTTCTTTTCTAGTGTGTGTGTGTGTGCGTGCCCTCACGCAAAAAAAAGATTGCTGTAGCGGACCAGCAGTTAGAATATGAAACCTTGATATTTTCTTACGTTGCGTAAGGCCAGTATAGGAGGGCCGCATTCTAACTGCACGGTGGAGGAGTGCAGTTAGAATATGAACAGATGAAAGAAATCATCAACATAAGAACGAAAGCAGGATTCCATATTCTAACTGCATCAATCCAGTCAGCAGGTGCTAAGAATGTGATGAGAACCTGATGATATGCCGCATCATGCTCGAGACTGCATTCAAGATATATCATGATATTCTAACTGCATCTTGCTGCCATATTCTATGTGCATCTTTCTGTTCTTACGTCTTTAGCTATTCTTAAATATTCTATCTGTTACGTACAGGAGGAAAACGATATTCTACCTGCTAGTCTGTCACTGTATGTAAGACCTATTTTGGGACTCAAAGTTTCTGCAATTTCTGCACGCGATGAGGCAAATCATTGAACTGCTTGGCGATCGGCTGGCGGCAAGGGTGAATGCGTTTGTGGCTGCCCTTTTCCTGGCAGCTCGGGCAGAAATTGTCATTTTTCCCCACCTGTCAGGTGGGGGCCATTTCATTTTATCAGTGACTTTGCCTGCTACTTGTACCATCCTGCACGTTTACTTCATTCAAGAGAGTTTTGAGGCCAACTTACTGGCGCCATCACTTGCAGTGCAGCAAGTTGATCCATTCCAGGTGAGCCACTTGCCATCGTTGTCGAAGCTGCTTGGCCGAATTTTCACCAGGCAATGTGCAGGCTTGCGCATACCAGATGTCCGGCGTCACCTCACACTAAGGCTCATGATGGATGCAAGCGTAGCATCGTCATCAATTGGAGGAAGTAGTCGCAGAATTGGCTGAGTCGCCTCAACAGCGACCGCCTCCACCCCAACAGCGCCCGCCACCACCTCCAAGCCCTCCGCCACCTGCGCCAAACTAGAGTGGCAAAGGATGGAAAGTCATGGCAAAGTCCATGCACCTTCCCCCCCACCATGCCGAGGTCCATGATAGGAACAGATGTGAACCACATGAGCGAAAACACGCATTACACTACTGTTTGGCGGAGAGACCGATGAAATATTGGGAATGAAATCTTGGGATTTGAACTTGGTTCTTGACTGGCGGGTTCCAGAAGCAGTTCAATGCGCTATGTACTTTTTCAGTCCTTCAGTTTCGCATATCTTTGCATTTAAATTGTTTGTCCACTTCCTCAGCTGCTGGCTTGTGGGGGTGCTGATGTGCGTCCATCGCTTCAGGGGCAGCCACGCGCAAGCAGCCCTGAAAAAGTGAAAATACTGCAGCAGAGCTCCGCATTGATGGCCTTGTTTGCATTATACTCTGTTCAATCCTTTCTTGTGGCGCGGTGTGTACGTCCGAACACATGCATTGTTATGCAGCTGCACGATGGCTTCAGGCGCTGCCCACCTCAACGGGGTACACTGCGGCCACAGACCGCGCCAACAATGCATGAGAGCACCTGTGGGGTATCAAGGGATATTCCAGGTGTTCTTGAGGGATTTCTCACGGCTCAATCCCAACGCATCGGAACCTCAACTGCAGCAAACGGCGAACCGGGAAGTTTGCCCATGTCCGGCCAGAGATTCTCTGCATGACATGGTGCCATGACAATGAACAGATTTTCATGTGGCCTGGGCACAACGAATGACACAACGAATGACACACTCGAGCATTCCTGGGCTGGTCATTCGTTGTTTGGGCTGTGTCATGGAGTCATCACCTGTGCCAGGAACCGGACGAGACAACATCCACTGTGCGAACCCCAAATCATAACACCAGGAAAGTCAACACGGCATTCTGAGACAGTTGTTGGGGTTCAATCCCAGCAATCGGCCGAGGAGAAGCATGATGGTTTATCGCCAATAATAGCTTTCACTGGCTATCACTGATCAATTGCCATTTGCATGACCGTGCTCATTGCTATTCACTGAGGCTGCACCGGGACTTTACTTTGTGGCTGTTCTGCCCCTGCGTTTGGACATGTTGCCCCGGTTGCCCGGACATGTGCACTGTAAGGCCGACGAAGTGCCAATCTGACCAATCTGAGTAAATGAGTATATATAAAAACATATATATACATATATGCATAACATATTATGTATATAATATATATTACTTAGATCCGCTCATTCAAGTTGAAAAGTTGATGGGAAAATATGGAACTACGAAGCTGATTGTTGATTCTGTGCATCACCAATTATTGCTATGTTTTTTATATATGCTGCCGGCTGCTGCAGCAGCACCGCCAGAACCTCAGGTTTAAACTCACATGGAACCATGCATCATCATCATCGTCGTCGTCGTCATCATCATCATCATCATCATCATCATGATCCATCATCCTCATCATCCATCATCCTCATCATCCATCATCCTCATCATCAGGATCTGTCACAAGCAAGAACAATCATCACCCTTCAGCGCCTTTTCATTTTCATGTTATTTTCTTGTTAGGCCCATGCCATCGATTCACAGATTTGGCGAATTAATTTGGCGACAACATTCACCGGCCACGCATTTCCTGCAGCCCCCATCACGGCTTGAGAAGACATTCCCAACCCCATTGCCGCGTCGAAGACATCCGGTGGCAAACCCTGCAGCTTCAAACGCTCCTAAGCTCGCCTTGCTTAAGACATTTGTATAGTCAACTTCCCAGCCAATTGGTTCAAATGCTATGGATTTGAAAAATTGAGAACAAGCATTAGTGGGCGACAGCGCGCAATTCAGCTTTGTCAGCCAAAAACAGCTTTGTGCTGCCCTGGTGCGGGTTAGCGTTGGAGCCACCAAGCGCTGTGGTTTGCGCTGAAATCTTGTGCCAGCCCTAAGCACATCGATTGAACCATTCCAACATTGTGTTGAGGAGGGGTTTTGATGAACGGAGGCGAAATCGTGGGAGAGAGTGTCACAAGCCAAACCTCTCCTGTGACCAGACTCAACATTTGGACAGAGACAGATCGGACTCATGACCAGAAAATCACGAACAAATTGTGAATTGTGCAGCTTCATGCTATGATTTGAGATAGTGTGACCGCATTTGCTCTAATGTCGCCAAAAGCGTGAGAATTCAAGAGGGGTTTTGTACCCGCACTGCATATAGTTTTATTTGCTTTGGGTGTTGGTATTTATAAGTTGCAGTTTTAGTATGTTTTTGTGTTGTCAGGTCCGCGTGCTGCCAGTGCCTGCGCTATACAGATATGGATCAACTTCGGGCAACGGCCATGGCATGCGCTTGTGCCTCAAAACCTCCAACTGAGGAGTGACTGAAGCGGTGACTTCGTCGGTGTTGTGCGTTTGTGACATGTCCGCTGCATCCAGTACCTTTCATCAAGTCTAAGAGCTCTGGTGTTTTGACTTGTCGTTGGTGTTGGCATTTGGCGCTTTTGTGCGCTTGGGTCTCGCCGCGATTCTTGAACTTGTTGCCCCGAATGTGGAACAACAAGATCGGGCCGAAAAGCATTTCCAGTCAGAGGCAGGGCAGGAGCCGCATGATGGGCTGCAGAATCACAATTGGTCAATCGATTCTTTGGAATTCAATCTGCATTGGTGTAGGATGCCACGTGCTTACATGCATTTGCATCATCCCAGACGCACACTAACCCCCAATCAAAAAAAAATGAATGACCCAGCAAAAGATTCTTCAGACCAAGCCTGGTGGTGCAAAGAAGGTGAGCTCACGGGCTCAGCTGCCAGGAAAACAATTATTCGCACGACTCCAAGGAGGATCCAGTAAAGATGAGGAGGCATGGTCCTGGATCCGGCGACGAGCAGTGCAGTTTTTGGAAACAGATTGCCAAGTTGCCTTAAACTTCATGTAGACTTAGATTAGGGCCGCATTGGATCTTGTTGAGTCAAGCGAGGCCAGGCCTCATCAAATGATGTCATACATGCTGCGCCGTGCTATTCCTTAGCTAGCAGGCATTCATGTGCAGTGCACGTCTGAACATTTCATGCAGATGCATGTGTGGGATGCAATGAAGAGCACCTCTCCCTGCTTGATCCTATAAAAAGTTGATCCTCCACAGCTTTCCACGGGAGTAGACCAGTGGTGCCTCACTTTCACTTCGGTGCAAGTGTCTTCATGGTTCTGATTAGTGAAAAGGTTTTTGCTGTTGAAACTGAAAATTCCAAATCATAAGGTTTAGAATTGAAATGAATGAAAGCCAATACGAAATTAGAAGGCAATGGCTGGCAGCCAATATTAAATCTATGGAAAATCCGAGGATCGCAGAGAAGACCAGCACTAAAACCTAAGACTGGATTCCAAAATGTATTTGGTTTTACCACGACACGAAATAAAATTCCAACTGGAGGTCCAGTCTCAACTTGCTCTGAGACTATGTTTTTAAAATCTGACATCAAACAGGGATGCCCAATTGTTGAGGGGAGGGGGCGGCCACTAGTCAGGATGAAACATTAGCTTGATCTGCCACCAACCATAAGGACTTCTCGTTTAGTGGCGCATGCTCCGAACCGAGCTTTGGTCTTCGCTCCTATGTGCTCTCATGTGTGTGCTCCCATGTGCGTGCTCTCATATGTGTGCTCTCATGTGTGTGCTCTCATATGTGCTTTCATATGTGCTCTCAAGTGTGTCCTCTCATGTGTGTGCTCCCATATGTGTTCTCATGCGTGTCCTCTCATGTGTGTGCTTTCATGTGCGTGTTCTCTCATATGTGCTTTCATGTGTGCTCTCATGTGTCTGCTCTCATGTGTGCTCTCATGTGTGTGCTCTCATGTGTGTGCTTTCACATGTGCTCTCATGTGTGTGCTCCTATGTGCTCTCATATGTGTGCTCTCATATGTGCTCTCATATGTGTGCTCCTATGTGCTCTCATGTGTGTGCTCCTCTGTGCTCTCAAATGCGTGCTCTCATGACAATGCGTCCTTTTCCCAATTCCAGCCACCACACTGTTTGGGGTCTCTTGCCGGGATAATTGTATGATGTTCGTTATTGGTGTGTTTATCGATTGTTTCTCAAAATTTGGTGTTTAGCTTTAGATTTTGAGGGTTTCAAATTGAAGTCAAGTGACAGGCCAGGAGGTATCATTCTGAAGTCCTGACCAACATTTCGACAGATGACCCGAAAGAAAACACCTATATATATATACGTCTGTAAAAGCGAGACGGTACACTTGTTTTTTCATGCGAGGTTTCGCTCTCGCACGAAGGTCAAGAAACGGCCCTTGTTGAGGGTAGTAATTTCAACTGTGAGGGGGTAAAAGGACATGCGCACTGAAAGGTTGGGCGCGGTTGTGCAGTGAAAACCGAACCGAGCCACAGAACCATCCGTCATCCGCCTTCAAACATCATCAGTCATCATGAAGATGAACGCATCTAAACACTGATCTGGGGGAAGATTTCAGATGCCTCAAGCGGATAAGGTCGAGAGGTCGGGAGTGTCTCCTGGAAAGCGTTTTGCTGCTCTGGCATCCTGCTAGCTACATCTGGCGTTTTTGCGGCCTACATGACCACAGGCGGCAGAGGGTTCGGAAAGTCGGAAGAAAGCATTCTGGAAGATTGATGGCGAATTCATCGCGATTCCTCATGTTTCATTATGATGAGTCCTAAATGGCTTTCGTTATCAGTCACCTGATTTGATCATGATTCATCATCAGGAACAATCATCAGAAATGGCAGCACGATTTGTCATCATTGATGCATGTCCTTTCAACATTGGACATTGCAAACATCAGATGTGCAATGGCGTTGATACCAAAATTCCACATTGTGTCATAACGGGGACTTGACTATGATCAAGCCAGACATTTGGAGACGCATTTGGGGCTGCCTGTCTCAGCTTTCAGTGCTGTGAGTCTCTTGGTAGCAGAGCCACGAGTTTTCGAAGGATTCGGATTTCGATGCCATTCTAGAACATAATCTACATGTGAAGGGTCGGGGCCTCGCTTCCGACGCCGGAAATTGACTCGCTTCCGACTCCGGGTGTACATGTAGTTACAACGATCTACTTCCCTCTCTGGCTTTCTGGCTTTCTGGCTTTCTGGCTTTCTGGCTCTCTGGCTCTCTGGCTCTCTGGCTCTCTGGCTTTCTGGCTTTCTGGCTTTCTGGCTT
>BGPT01001018.1:114583-128410 GCA_003297045.1 Symbiodinium sp. clade C Y103
GGTGCTTACTATTAGGGGTCACCTGCCTGGAGCCAGTTTGCAGCACAGAAGCAGCAGTTTCATAAGGAAGGTTGTATAGGGAAGTGGCAGCAGCTGGGGTAGTTTTTAGTATTGAGGTCTGGTGCTTACTATNGCTGGCTGAGGCGACGGGTGGCTAGCTGTCTTGCTGAGCAAACAAAAAGCAACCGAAGAACAGCAAGTCAACGTCAAGCATGTTTTCCCCTTTTGTGGATTTCCTCAGCCCCCTAATAATAAATACCCCCCTAATACTAAAAACTACCTCAGGTGTTTAGTATTAGGGGGGGGGGTTTAGTATTAGGGGGAACGGATTAGCTTGGACTTAGAGTAGATATATCATGATCTATCTATATACGTTCTATGGTTTATAAATGTTTATAAAGGAACACCTCGGGCTAAGCAGTGAATAAACTCAGGTGCTTGAGCCAGTCGGAGGACCAGCGGATGTGGATGTGATCAATGTGACCGGCATTTCTTGGGGCAGAAAAGAGATTGGAACTCAAAGTCATCCATACTTGCCTGGAAATGTTATTTCTAGGAAAAATAAGCTGTTCATGGATGAACTTTGATGAAATTTGATGAAATTTGCGAATTTGACACTGCCATGTTAGATTGATAGAGGTTGGATTCTAGGATTGATTATGTTCTTAAGCATTGCAATCATGGGGAGAGTGTCATGGTGGGGGAAAATTCAGGAGCTACGATGGCACACAGATGCAACATCTTACCATTCGAGACCATCCATACAATGTGCCCCCGCCCCCGGTTGTAAGTTGGTTTATAATCCACATTAATTATCGTGATAAGTATCATAAACCATAATTATTGAAGTCCTAAACCAACTTAGCTATCTAGGGGGCCTCACATTGGAGGTATTTTCACTTTGTGCATACAACAAATGTTTCCCTATAAAAAGGAATGTTCTCCACTAAGCCAACCCCTTTCATATTAAATACCACCATTTGGTTTTTCATTTTTTTAAAATACATGTTACTAGGGTTTTCTTTTTGGGGGTATGCGTATTATTGGGGGTTAAATACATGAAGTGATTGATAATTGTCATTGCTTTTTTGATTAACACAACATACTCGAATATTTATCGATTATAGAACCAATTATATAATATTATATACAATGATCAATAGTAATGCAGTAAAATGATATCCGAATGTATTCCAACATACGCTACGCATACCCCACTATCTGTTGGTGGAGCAGAGTGTACAGAATGGCACTGGCACCCTCTACTAGGAGCACCGGTTATGCACGGTATGCCACAGAACGGCCTGGCTGCTCAGTATTGTCCGCGTTCAACAGGAGGGCCCAAAGCATGTTGAGAAATAGCATTTTAATCCATTGGTAAGCTAACATAGCTATAGAAAATCACAATTTTTAATGGGAAAATCCACTATAAATGGCCATTTTCCATAGCTATGTTGGTTTACCAGAGGGTAATCCATTGGTAAACGAATGGGATTTAATGAGATGTTGCCCTCTGGTAATTTGTTAACTATGGAAAATCACATAAAATCGCAATTTTTAGTAGGTAAATCAACGGGCCATATTCAATGGCAAGCTGCTAGTTTAGAGGGAATTTAGATGGTAATCCACTTTGTGATGGGGATGGTTTCAACACACATACCCTCTGGTAATTTAACATAGCTATTGAGAATGGCCCATTTACAGTTGATTTACCTATTTATAATGGTGATTTTCCATAGCTATATTAGTTTACCAGAGAGTACATGTCAATAATGTGGCAAACCCAATGCCATAAACCATAATAACAAGGGCTCATTTTACCATATCTCCCCATATTTCTCGAGTTGAACATCCGTTTGCCAACGAAAAAAAAAGTTCACCTCAGTGTCAGAGATCCGTAGCATAAAAAACACTTGCTGCAGCTACCATAATAGAAGGGTATGGGTCAAAATTGGGTACTGTACCCCCCGAAAATGGATGGTCAATACTGAAAATAGACCAACATGTGTCGTCCCCTGAATCTTAATTTTTGACCTATCCCCATATCTGGGTAAATTTATGAACGACCTCACTCCGACCGAACCCTGGAATGAGTGTTAAGAATGGGAACTATCCCAAAATAGCGTAGGTTCAGGAATATTTTAATTTACCCAGGTAGGCGTAGTTATTTGTTGTATTTTGGCTGTGGCATCCTTGTTGTGTAGATATATGTACAGTTCAGATGTTTCCTTTTCTCAAAATTCGAAACACTATTAATCAACGAACAAGTGCTAAGAAACATTGTTGAAGGGTTCGCATTACATCTAATTCTATCGACATCTATCAATCAATGATCGAACATGTTTTTGACCATCCTCAATTTTAAAGGATTGATTTGAGACAACATTTACCACGGGCTTTGCAGACCCTGCCATACCGCCGCTGCTCTTCCTGAGGCCAGCCTTCAGGGGCGGCCCGATGCCCAAGAAATATGGTGATTTGAAGCATCAGAAGTATGGCCTTCATCAATGAATACCCTTTAGTAAACTACCATAGCTGTGGAAAATCACCATTTTCATAGATTTTACCATCTGGTAATTTAACATAGCTATTGAACATGGCCCATTTATAGGGGGTTTGCCTATGAAAATAGGGAGTTTCCATAGTTATGTTAGTTTACCAGAGGGTAAATGATTTTAAAAGGTAAATCAGCGAACTACATCGGACATGGTTTCAACAACTATGTTACTTACCGGCGGGTATTGGATGTGGATGGATGTTGCTGGTGTGAAGTCAGCCGTTGAATGGGGCCATTCTACGGCATGGATATTCTGAATGAAAACAACATGATATAACATCATACCATGATATAACTGAGCAATATTGGCCACGTAAGGAGATACGGATGTTTTAGTCAGGAATGATGAAAATATCACACTGGCCACCCTTTTCATCACATTGACTTGTGCAAGACACAACTCTTGAAATGTACTCTCATTAATTAGTAGTATGAAATGGCAAATATTGCAAGACAATGAACTGATGACAATGTTGGTGATAGGCAGAGTAGAGTTTTCATCCAGTTAGTAGTGAACCCATGTTCTTCATATCTGTTGGCATCATGTTTTCACAACGTCCAGTGTTGAAGATGTTTTCACTGTTTTTGCTTCAATCACCACTTTTGTTGGTGAAGTCTCTATTTTGTAAGACAAATCTTGCGTTTTTTTCCCACCTGCCAGGTGAGGGTTGCTAGATTTTAACAAAGCTGCCTTGCTCCTCCTCCTCCTTCTTCTCCTTCTCCACGATTTTATTTTGATTTCAAGGGAAATTCCAATCTCCAACCGAGACGATCTGGGACGCTCCATGTTTCTGACCAAACTGATTCTTCAAACCTGTGCAGGCTTCAATCTCACCGTCATTGCAACAACATGGCAATGGAAAATCCACCAAATCGTGGGATTCTCCCAAAAAATCGTCCATGCTTGCCACGATTCACTACCGGAGGGCAATAATCAAATTCATCTCGTGCCAAGGCCGCCAAGGTCGCGGCGGTCCCGGCCCCTGCGAAGGCGCCGGCAGGCGATGGGATGGGATGGGATGGGACGCCGGGACTCTGTGGTTGATGGTAATGGGATGGAAATGATCCTAACTGTGGTTGTTTAAGAATGTTAAGATCTATCTAGATTATGTCTTTGCATCTATGGAAAATTACAATATTTTAAAAGGTAAAACATCACCAATCATCGAACTAAATGGGCAATTTTCCATAGCTATATTTCATACTTAGAGGGTAATGAATATTAATATTGCCATGGTCAAAAAGGTGGATTGTATGCCAGTCCTTGGGGGATGGGAATAGCCAATGGAGTTTCAGTTGGGGATTTCTACACCCATGTGACCATGAACCATATATATATATATATACATCATATACATACATATACATACCATGTTTTGTTCATTTTTGTTCCTAGTACTTAGGGTTTAGTGGGATGAGATTATGGTGATGAATGGGGGTATAGTGGTGATGAACAATCGAGGATCATGGAAATATCATGCGTTTTTCTTGGGGCCTAACCAATAGATAATGGATGTGAATGGGATATTCCAACTGGATGGGTAAATTTCAATGATGTAAGAGCCTCCTTTCCTTATGCAAACCGGTTTGATGCCAGATGCATCATCGTACTTGTGCATGGGTCAGGGACATGACAAAGCCAGATATGCGCTATCTCGTACCGGTGGCCAGGAATTGGCTACCATGAAGCGATGTTGACTTATAAAACCTTGGTTGATTGATGACTGCGCAATGCGACCCATAATTTGGATGGAATATACCAGCCAGAACCCTAAAGACCAACATCTCGGGCTGTTCTCCCACCAGAGGACGACCACCCTTCAGTGCCACGTTGCCGGAAGAGACCTGGAAGTTGGTGAAAGAGGGCATTGACAAGGTCCCATTTGGCGAGATGCCGAGTGACATCAGACTCATGTGTCATGGATGAACCCCGATCAAAGATGAGCATCAAGAACTTGCGGATTGGGGGTCGCCAACCACAAATGGCCTAACTTTTCAAAGCCTGCAGTCAAGAGGAAGGCACCTCGGAAGTCGAGCGCAACTCGCTGCGATTGCTTCAACAGCCTTGGCCTCAAGGTTGTGAGTTTGCAGTGGGAACGTGGGGGAAAAATGTGGGGGGCGCTTTTGGTTGAGGCTAAACCGGAACTATGTTCCTTCTCTGCGCCATTGGCTTTGTGCCAGGTGGGGTTGACCCACCATGCAGGCAGAACAAGGATTTCACCCGGCTGCCATTGATTGTGAGGCCGATTGCCCTTGTGGTTCTCTTGGCATTGGCGTGCTTGACAATGTGGGCTGGGGGCCCTGCTGGACTCGGCGGTGAATTTTTTGCCTTGCTTCATTGAGGAGAAGAAGCAGCAGTTCCGAGAGAAGGTCTTCAACCTGATCCTTCAATATCAGGGGGCCACGGCATTTTTGTGGCATCCCCGATAGATTAGATCAGATTAGATTAGATAGATAGATAGATAGATGGATAGATATCATAGATAGATATAGATAGATATAATGATATAGATAGATATAGATAGATATAGATAGATATAGATAGATATAGATAGATATAGATAGAGATAGATAGAGATAGATAGAGATAGATAGAGATAGATATAGATATATACAGATAGGGATAGATAGAGATAGATAGAGATAGATAGAGATAGAGATAGATAGAGATAGATAGAGATAGATAGATAGATAGATAGATAGATAGATAGATATCATAGATAGATAGATATCATAGATAGATAGATATCATAGATAGATAGATATCATAGATAGATAGATATCATAGATATATATAGATAGATAGATAGATATCATAGATATATACAGATAGATATAGATAGATATAGATAGATATAGATAGATATAGATAGATATAGATAGATATAGATAGAAATAGATAGATTTAGATAGATACAGATAGATATAGATAGATATAGATAGATATAGATAGATATAGATAGATATAGATAGACATAGATAGATATAGATAGACATAGCTAGATATAGATAGATATAGATAGATATAGATAGATATAGATAGAGATAGATAGAGATAGATAGAGATAGATAGAGATAGAGATAGATAGATAGATAGATAGATATATATAGATAGATATCATAGTTAGATAGATATCATAGATAGATAGATATCATAGATATATATATATATATATAGATATATATATATATAGATAGATAGATAGATCGATAGATAGATAGATCGATAGATAGATAGATAGATATAGATAGATATAGATAGATACAGATAGATACAGATAGATATAGATAGATATAGATAGATATAGATAGATATAGATAGATATAGATAGATATAGATAGATATAGATAGATATAGATAGATATAGATAGATATAGATAGATATAGATAGATATAGATAGATATAGATAGAGATAGAGATAGATAGAGATAGATAGAGATAGATAGAGATAGACAGAGATAGATAGAGATAGATAGAGATAGATAGAGATAGAGATAGAGATAGATAGATAGATAGATAGATAGATATCATAGATAGATAGATATCATAGATAGATACCATAGATAGATAGATATCATAGATAGACAGATAGATAGATAGATAGATAGATAACTAGATAGATAGACATATAGATAGATAGATAGATCGATAGATAGATAGATAAGATAGATAGATAAGATAGATAAGATAGGATAGGATAAGATAAGATAAGATAAGATAGATAGATAGATAGATCGATAGATAGATAGATACATAAATAGATAGATAGATAGATAGATAGGTAGATAGACAAATAGATAGATAGTATAGTATAGTATAATATAGTATAGTATAGTATAGTATAGTATAGTATAGTATAGTATAGTATAGATAGATCGATCGATAGATAGATAGATAGATAGTATAGATAATATAGATAGGTAGTATAGTATAGATATCATAGTATAGATTTCTCATGATAGATATCATAGAATAGATTTGAAGGTTTTCTCAATACTTGATCTCTATTGGGACATGTATCCATCTTGGTTCAACCCGCGTAGCCGCTGCCAGCGTTGCCAGACTCTGCAGCGGTTCTTGCTGCTCTCCATGCGGCGAGAACCGAAGGTGCCGTGCACCGATGGTTTTCTGTGAGATGATGGAAGTGTCGATGGGATTTTTTGATGGGATTACCCTCTGGTAATTAAACAGTTTGCTATTGAAAATGGGGATTTGTAGTGGATTTTCCCATGAAAAATTGTGATTTTCCATAGTTATGTTAGTTTACCCTCTGGTAATCAAACATGGTTGGTTGGAAAATCCACCGTTGGATTTTCCCACCTATACACCTCCATTTATAGGGGATTTCCAACTGCCACGTTTGATTACCGGAGGGTATAAAGAACCATCATGAAGAATTGTGGTTTAACCAACAAAAATCAAATTTAGCTATCATTTTTTAATGATACCGTTTTAAACGGGGAAATTCCGTGGGATTCCTTTGTTAAATTCAGATGTTACATGTTTAAATTACCAATTGTTCCACATATTTCCTATGCTGAATGTGATTAGAGCGATGTGATATGTACACGTTTACATGTATAGACTTAATATATTATATATATATATATACAAACTACCCTGAACTTGACCCCCAAACCTACTGTAAACCATGAAATCCAAACCAGTACCGGAAATTACTGGCAGCGAATACATTGGTTCATGTTCAAATCAAAAAACATGTGTATAAACATTTACATATACACATACATATACATAGATATATATGTATACACATTTGATTATGGGTGTCCGCTTTTTGGATACCTAGACCCTGAAGACTCTTATAGAAAATCATTCAATTCCAAAATGCATTTTTTCATGTTCTACTGAAAGTGTTGGGAGTCAAAACATACAATCGTGGTTGGTTTGAAAGGAATGCTGTTGGAGAGAGACGCCCCAAAAACGAGGAGTGTTGAGTGGCAGTGAAGGGTATGTGTGTGGAGTTACTTTGCAGGTATTCTGAGTTTGATAATGTAATATAGTATATATATATATATTCCATTCAGCTCGTATTTTAGTCGCTAAAAACAAGGGTTGTGAACTGACATGAAACTGTCTAAAAAAATCATTAGTTTTCAATCGATATTTTTGACACCTGGGTTGAACATTCTAGTACTCAAGACGGCTGTGTTGCAACTGTGGACTGGGGTTGAGAAACATGAAACTTGATTCAGGTTCAAGCAGGAAATCTGAGACATACTCCCATCCACAATTATCAAAATGATAAGTTTCATTCCTGTGACTCTTGTTGTTGCGGATGATGTTTGGTTTTTGTCAATCCTAAATGCAGGTGTAGTGCGTTCAAACCCCGTTCATGTTGCCAAGTTCCCCCTGCTGGTTGGTTTCATGATCAGGTTGTTGGGGAAATCCATATCAGATTCTGTGTAAACTCTCCTTGTTGAGCCATTCCATCCAATAATTCTATAATTTGGATACCCTCCAGTAAACAAACAGTTTGCTATCGAAAATGGACCATTTGGACCAGATGATGTCCTCATTTTTCAATCGTGCTTTTCCATGGACATATTAGTTTACACAAGTTTACCAAAGGAACTCATCATGACTTCAGCCAATGGAAAAAAAACCGCTTGTGGGTGGGCTTGGAGCAGGATCCCAATGGTGGGCCTGAGGTTAGTGAGTTTTTCTACCTTACCCTCTGGTGTCATCAAACATGGCTGGAAAATCCACCATTGAACAATGGCTTTTCCCACCTAGAAACCTCCATTTAAAAAGGGGGGTTTCCAGGTTGCCACCTTTGATGACACCGGAAGGTAATGTATTACAATTATTTCGAATTGGGAGGGGCTTCTGTTATAATTCTATCGAGATTCATTGTTGTTTTTGAAAAAACTGGAGGGTCAGGTCAGCTCAGCAGGATCAGAGGATAGGATTGATAAGATAGATTGGATAGATAGAATTGATAATATGTTTTTATATATATATATAATTATATATATTTGCAAATAATGTATATATATATATATACACATATTATGTGTATGTATATATTTACATATATACACACATAATATATGTGTATATATATGGTTACAAAAACATTAAATGATAATATACCAGCGTTGACCCCAAACAGATGTAGGAAATCTCAATTATATTCTATTTCCACAGAAAGCCAATCACTTCAGCATGAGTGGGAGACAAGTGTAAGACGAGTGCAAATGCATACAGCCCAGCGCACCCAGAGTGGAAGACAAAAATGGGAGACAAGTGTAAACCCGTGCGGCCCAGAGCACCCAGAGTGGAAGACAAGAGTGGGAGACAAGTGGGACACAAGTGTAAAATCATGCCGCCCAGAGCACTCAGAGTGAGAGAGAAAGGGAGTCAAGAGTGGGAGACACGTGTAAAAACATGCGGTCCAGAGCAACCAGTGTGGGAAACTAGAGTGGAAAGCAAGCGTGGGAAACAAGTGGGAGACAAGCTGGGAGACAAGCTGGGAGACAAGGAGACAAGCTGGGAGACAAGGCGGACACACCATCCAACAAACGGAAACAAAAGGGAGACAAGCTGGGAGACAAGCTGGGAGACAAGCTGGGAGACAAGCTGGGAGACAACCATCCAAAGAAGGGAAACAAGAGCTGGGAGACATGCTGGGAGACACGGGAGACACTGGGAGACAAGGCCTCGGGAAGGCGGACACACCATCCAACACCAAGGCGGACAAATGTCGCAAACAAGTGTAAAACCATGCGGCACAGAGCACTCACAGTAAGAGACGAGTGTGGGAGACAAGTGGGAGACAAGTGTAAAATCATGCCGCCCAGAGCACTCAGAGTGGGAGTCAAGTGTGGGAGACAAGTGTAAAAACATGCGGTCTAGAGCACCTAGAGTGGGAGACAAATGAGCGCCCGGCGTGGGAGACAAGAGTGGGAGACAAATGTAAACTCATGCGGCCCAAAGCACCCAGAGTAAAACAAGTGTGGGAAACAAGTGTGGGAGACAAGTGTGGGAGACAAGTGTGAGAAACGAGTGGGGGACAAGAGTGGGAGACAAGTGCAAAAGCATGCGGCCAAGGAACGCAAGCCCGGAGACAGAAGCAAAATCATGCGGCCCAGGGATGCAACCGTTTGAAAGGAGTAAGAACATGTAAGAACCCCACACAGGTAAACCTGTTTGGGTAAAAATCATGCGGCCCACGGCACCCAGAGTGTAGAAACAAGTGGGGGACAAGTGGGAGACACATGTAAAATCACGTGGCCCAGAGCACCCAGAGTGTGGGAGACAGGTGGGAGACAGATCTAAAATCATGCGGCCCAAAGCACCCAGAGTGTGGAAAACAAGTGGGAGACAAGTGGGAGACAGATTGGGAGACACATGTAAAGGCCCAAAGTAACCAGAGTGTGGGAGACAACTGGGAAACAAGTGGGAGACAAGTGGGAGTCAAGTGGGAGACAGATGTAAAGTCATGCGGCCCACAGCACCCAGTGTGGGAGACAAGTGGGAGACAGATGTAAAATCATGCGGCCCACCGCACCCAGAGTGTGGGAGACAAGTGGGAGACAGAAGTGAAATCATGCGGCCCAGAGCACCCAGACTGGGAACGCAAGCCCGGAGACAAAGGCAAAATCATGCGGCCCAGGCATGCAACCCTTTGAAAGGAGTAAGAACCCCATACANAACGCAAGCCCGGAGACAAAGGCAAAATCATGCGGCCCAGGCATGCAACCCTTTGAAAGGAGTAAGAACCCCATACAGGTAAACCTGTTTGGGGAATAACTTAATATGTATATATATATATATATATGCATGTGGGATGTTTGTCCAAGTACTGCCTTGGATGCCTTTCTCCACGACCGTTTGACTCGATGGAGCTGCTGCCAGGGACTGCTGCTGCGGTTCTTGCTGCCTTTATGGCGGCGAAGGGCGAAGGTGTCAGGGTTCAGCGATCGTTTAAGGTGTATGATGTCGCTTTGAATGGATATTTCAGCATTAACACATGGAAATTCAACCAATGACTAATGTGTTGAACTAGGAAAAATCGGAAATTGAATTAGCATTCTTGCTGTCAGAATCCTTCAACATACTTGAAAATTCAGATTTTGAAGATTTAAGTCGAAAATTGTTCCACAAACATCACAACCAACATCACCCAAAATAGTATATACAATGGGACTATTTGATTGGATTTACACCAATGGGGATATAGAGAGAATTATGATATGTACGTATTTATCACCCTTAGCTCTCACTTTGTTTATAAAGACACAGTAAATGAGTTATTGGAAAAAATACGTTTGTGCATGTTCAGATTCAAAACATTTGCCCGGAACGTCAGGACGACTTCATCTTCCCCTTTGAATATAAGTTGAATAAGAAGTTGAATGAGGATGGGAACCAACCACATAGCAACACCTGGGCAAAGCCCAGGGGTTGCAGGTATATATATATATATATACACCAATATGTACCTATATACATATATATGTGTTATACACACATGTATACACATATGAAAATACTTTTTGACTATACGTGTCCACTTGTTGGATACCTATACCCTGACCGCTCTCATAGGCATCGGTCAGTGTTTAGAGTCAAAACATACAATGTTGTCAGTGTTTCAACAGAGTTCTGGAGAGACAGGCACCAAGAGTGAGGATTGCTGAGTGGTAGTGAAGGGCATGTGTTTGGAGTTACTTTGCAGGTATTCTCCGGTTGATACAGTTTATGTGTATTGAACTCAGCTCATGGTTTTGTTTGTGCTAGGTGCCTAAACATATAGTATCTGTTGAGAAGTGCCATGATACCACAATACATTACAATCATGTGGCGGACCCAATGCCATAAACTTTCCCAGGAAAACCAACCGTGACTGAGGGTCTTTTTACCACATCTCCCCATATTTGTCCAGAGGAACATCCGTTTGCCAACGAAAAGTTGATGTTCACCTGGGTGTCAGGGATCCATAATCGTCAACGCAATGAAAAAAACGTTATTTATTGGTTTATTTTGGTTGTGGCATCCTTAAACATGTGCACAGTGCAGATGAATCCGTTTCTCAAACCACAATGGCTGAATTCACAAGTGCTAAGATACATCATTGAAGGGTTCTGATTAAGTGAAACAACTATAAACCATCACATCTTTTGTGCCGTCCTCTTTTTCAATGGATTGATTTGAGACGAGCTTTACCATGGCCCCGTGTTCCCGACCACGGTCAGCCACCGAACTGCCGGAGGTCAGCCCGCGGCGGCTCGATGCCCAAGATGGCGCCATGGGGATTTGGAACATCAAAAATATGGCGTTCATCAATACCTTTTAGTTATTAATGGGATTATAATGAGATTATCATGGGATTATAGTTCTTGACCAACCTTAACCACTATAAATTGGATCATGTAAGGATATGGTTTTTCCCCACAACTTTGTGTGGGGTTCTTGTTTTTTGCTTTGCACCTCCCGCCTCCTCCGCCCGCCTCCCGCGTCTCCTCCCGCACACACAACATTGTCACACAACTCTCACACACACACAACATTGTCACACACAACTCTCACACACACAACATTGTCACACACAACTCTCACACATACAACATTGTCACACACAACTCTCACACACACAACATTGTCACACACAACTCTCACACACACACAACATTGTCACACACAACATTGTCACACACAACTCTTTCACACACAACATTGTCACACACAACTCTCTTACACACAACATTGTCACACACAACTCTTTCACACACANCACAACATTGTCACACACAACTCTCTTACACACAACATTGTCACACACAACTCTTTCACACACAACTCTTTCACACACAACATTGTCACACACAACTCTTTCACACACAACATTGTCACACACAACTCTCTTACACACAACATTGTCACACACAACTCTCACACACACAACTCTTTCACACACAACATTGTCACACACAACTCTCTCACACACAACATTGTCACACACAACTCTCACACACACAACTCTTTCACACACAACATTGTCACACACAACTCTCTCACACACAACATTGTCACACACAACTCTCTCACACACAACATTGCCACACACACAACATTCTCACACACAACTCTCACACACACACAACATTGTCACACACAACTCTCACACACACAACATTGTCACGCACAACTCTCTCACACACAACTCTCTCTGCCTGCGTTTTGTGTGGCAGGCGTGGCACTTACGGCACTGGGCTGGCTCTGGTGACGCGCTTGGTCGCCGCTGGGCCCGGTTTGGCGCCGCGTCCTTTTGCGTGGCAGGCGTGGCACTTGGCGACATCTGCCTTCGTTTTGTGTGGCAGGCGCGGCACTCGGTGACATGGACCTTCACTTTGTGTGGCAGGCGTGGCACTTACGGCATTGGGCTGGCTCTGGTGACGCGCTTGGTCGCCGCTGGGCCCGGTTTGGCGCCGCGTCCTTTTGCGTGGCAGGCGTGGCACTTGGCGACATCTGCCTTCGTNAGGCGTGGCACTTACGGCACTGGGCTGGCTCTGGTGACGCGCTTGGTCGCCGCTGGGCCCGGTTTGGCGCCGCGTCCTTTTGCGTGGCAGGTGTGGCACTTGGCGACATCTGCCTTCGTTTTGTGTGGCAGGCGTGGCACTCGGTGACATGGATCTTCACTTTGTGTGGCAGGCGTGGCACTTACGGCACTGGGCTGGCTCTGGTGACGCGCTTGGTCGCCGCTGGGCCCGGTTTGGCGCCGCGTCCGTTTGCGTGGCAGGTGTGGCACTTGGCGACATCTGCCGTCGTTTTGTGTGGCAAGCGTGGCNGGTGACGCGCTTGGTCGCCGCTGGGCCCGGTTTGGCGCCGCGTCCTTTTGCGTGGCAGGCGTGGCACTTGGCGACATCTGCCTTCGTTTTGTGTGGCAGACGTGGCACCTATAGTGACATCTGCCTTCGTTTTGTGTGGCAGGGGTGGCACTTGGTGACATCTGCTTGTTTTGTGTGGCAGGCGTGGCACTTGGTGACATCTGCCTTCGTTTTGTGTGGCAGGCGTGGCACTTTCTAGCATCCATATCACTTTTNTCGAGATCAACTCATGCATTCATTCACTTGGTGACATCTGCCTTACTTTCGCTTGGCAGGCGTGGCACTTACGGCGCTGGGCTGGCAGTGGTTTCGCACCCAGCACCCCCACATACAACTTACACACAACTTTGTCACACACAGCACTTTCACACGCCACTCCTTCACACACACAACTCTGTCACACACAACTCTTTGA
>BGPT01001018.1:129135-134135 GCA_003297045.1 Symbiodinium sp. clade C Y103
ATGTCCTTTCTCTTTCCTGCCTTTACCATCTCATTTTCACATCTGTTTGGTGCTTCTTGGAAGGAGTTGACTTGTGGGGTTATCCGGTCCTTTAATTGTCAATGAATAATCTGGATAACCCTCAACTACAGGGATGTTTAATGGTATCTAATGGTGATAAATATGATACAACGGGATATACAACAATAATGGTTGAAGAATCTAGGTGAACTATAACGACCTCACGTCGCGACCTCACTGCAATGACAATGACGGTTCGTAGGGGGAATTGTCATTAATTATCCCAATGTAGCGACTTGTGGCAAATTTGATCCAGAATAATTGAAAGGGATGGATATGGCTGGTGGGAAGTCAGCCGTTTAATGGGGACATTCCAGGGCATGGATGTTATGAATGAAAACAACAGGAGACAACATGATATAATGATAAAACTGAGAAATATTGGTTACATAAGGAGATACGGATGTTTTAGTCAGGAATGATGCATTACATTGTCATGACATTGACTTGTGCAAGACACACTTCTGAGAACGCAATGACAAGGTTGGTGATAGGTTGGTAGTGAACCCATGTTTTTCATATCTATTGGCATCATGTTTCACATCGTCCAGCGTCACCAGTTCTGTTGGTGAAGTCTCTATTTAGAAAGTTAATCCTCCGAATTTTTCTCATATCCCATATTATCCCATCATTCTTGGTCAAGCCAGACCTTTTGGTACTTCAAAATGTCCTCGTCATCCTTTGCTTAGGAGGGAACCCATATGTATATATATATATATACGTATATATATATATATACGTATATATATATATGTATATATATATATATATACGTATATATATATACGTATATATATATATATATCCCAATAGGGAGCCAAGGAGCCAAGGAGCTGACTAATCATCCTAAATCTCCATTTCTCATGTTTGAATCCAGTTTTTCTGCCTGAAGTCCAGCCACGGTTTTGTCGTGGCTTGCTGCAACGGGCCCAGGCTCCGGCGGTACAGGACACGGCGGTGCCAAGTGCGCCAAGTGTGCCAAGTCTTGCACAAGGTGGGCAGACCACCTTCATCATTTGGAGGTTTTCAAAGTCATGGAGGATACCCCCAGTTCATCCAGTCGTCATGAATGACCAAGAATTAGTATTGAAACCTATGGTGGGGATTCACCATTTTAGGAAGCCTCCATTGTTCATGTGATTTCCCTCTTTCTCAGGGACAGTCCCTGAAGATTGTCCCGGTATTGTATCTACACATATCTACGCATATAATAATATACGTAGATATTACATGGTAAAGATAGATAGACAAGATTCAGATGGGATTGATAGGAGAGATGATATTATTCATTTCATAGATGTACGGTAGATATTAAATGTTGTAAGTCATATACACGGGGGGTTCTCAAATTGGGGGATTCTCAAGGCACCACAGGTTTTGATACTAAAAATGGTCTGATGACTTGGATGATTTGGGGGTACCCCCCGTTTTAGGAAACATCCATATCAAAAGGCCATGAACATCCGGTAAACTGCTGAGCCCCAGGGAAATGTAATATCCCAAATTCAATCAGCATTTGGTCGGATTTATGATATGTCCCACCTTCCGCTGGGATATTCATCCACGCCAGGCCGCGCTGCTCTTGCTGCGCTCAAGGCAAAGTCTGAAGGTGCGGGGGGGGGTTAGCGATCGTATCATCGTGTGTTTGATGAAACCATGGTTACCCTCTGGTAAACTAACATAGCTATTGAAAATTGCAATTTATAGTGGATTTTCCCATTAAAAATGGTGATTTCCCATAGCAAAATGTTAGTTTATTAGAGGGCACCCTCTGCATCCCTCTGCTAAATTAACATAGAACCTGACATTTTGTTGTGGAAACAAATCTTCCAACCCCTATCTGCCAAGGGTCTATGTTAATCTACCAGAGGGCAATGGTGTGATATTGGTTGTTAATGATGGTTATTGATGATTACGGCTTTCATCATTATCCATCAAAAAATCAAAGAACATCCTTAACAACCATTAATCGTTAATGGTTTGATTGTTGTGAAGCAGTTATATTAATAACCATCATCAGTTATATCTGGTGACTTACTGAACTGTACTGAACTAATGAGGCTTGATCTGGTATCATTGACTGGTAAAAAGGGGATTACTTAATGGTGATCAATGGATATACATGGGGTTGTCATTCCATGGGGTGACTTCCTGACTCGTAACTGGTAAAGGTCCAGAACTGACGGAGATTAAAAAATAGGGATTAAACCAACGAACAGTGGATTATATTGGATTGAACTAGAACATGTTGTGAGATGATGCCATTGGAACAATTGCAGATATATGGATATTTCTTTCCTAAAATGGTGGGACCTTCAAACCATGGGTTTCAATACTAAAATGGTCATTTATGACGACTGGATGATTTCGGCTACCCCCATGGAGTTTCCTCCACATATTGATGGGATCTAAACAACCAATGGGGATTTGACCTCGTGATATTCGGGACATTTTGATGGGAGCTCAAGAACCGTCATCAAGTGGTTTTGACAAACCAAGATGGCGACTTAGCAATCACATTTAAGTGATTAGACCATTGTTAATGGGGATTTAAGTATATTTAAGTCCCAAAACGCGATAAAAAAAGGGATTCAACCAACGTACACTGGATTGAAAAATGCCACACGAATCGGCGTCACAGCGGACCAAGCGGACCCAAGCGCGTCACCCAGTGCCATAAGTGCCACGCCTGCCACACAAAGTGGAGGTCAATGTCACCAAGTGCCATGCCTGTGTGGTCAAGTTGTGTGTGAGTAAAGTTGGGGTAAGTTGTGTGCGGGTAAGTTGTGTGTGGTCAAGTTGTGTGTGAGTAAGTTGTGTGTGGTCAAGTTGTGTGTGAGAAAGTTGTGTGTGGGTAAGTTGTGTGTGTGTGTGGGTAAGTTGTGTGTGGTCAAGTTGTGTGTGAGTAAGTTGTGTGTGGGTAAGTTGTGTGTGGTCAAGTTGTGTGTGAGTAAGTTGTGTGTGGGTAAGTTGTATGTGGCTAAGTTGTGTGTGGTCAAGTTGTGTGTGAGTAAGTTGTGTGGGTAAGGAGTGATGCCCGCTTGGGCGAGCCACGACAAACTGTTCCCGGACCTTTACATGAGAAGATAGCAAGTTTGAAATCACACACTAGCATGATAGATAGAGTGAGAGAGTGAGGGTGCCCATGAATGTTACGTGGAAACCATTGGCAGCAGGCCCTATGGGGTCGGTAACTGTAAATAGTTTAAATTTAATATATGTATGGGGCATGTAACTGCGCTGTTAACGGACAGGGGGCTGCACCACCGAGGCGCGGCGACTGAAGCCTCCGTGTCTCACCCCGCCTCAGCCCGTCTCACCCACAAGAACGGGTCCACGCAGAAGCGCGCACGGGCCAAAAAAGCGAGCCAGAGCATTCAACTCGAACCTTGCTCCAAATGTGCAACACGCGCAAAGATTCATGGCATTAAACGCAGGGGAAAAAAATCATCTTTGATCTCCGAAAACCCTCACCAACGGTTTCGATGACATCATAGGTTCAGCAACCGTCTGGAAAATTTTGTGTTCAACACCCCTCGACGAAATGGCACCTTAAGGTCAAAGCAAGGGAGTACTATGCGTGGGAGCTGCGGGTAGAAATCGAGATCGAGGATCCAATTCTTCCGCAGCCCTGTGGGCCAACAGCAACAACGCCTGGGGCCTTTGCAAAGCAATGGCCTCGGAAAAAGAAGAGCTCCAAGAGAGCCGAAAGGGGTTCTGGTACCCCCGGCACGAAAAATCCCAGGCGGGGTTCTCACCTTGACCCAAGAGAAGAGTTGCTGTCAAATTTCGTGCGCATATAGACGCCATGGAACCAATCGATAGACATCTGAGTATTCTGACTTCAAAATATTTAGCTTTATTGGAATGAGGTTCGAAGCAACCTGGACCTTCAAACGTACCAAAAAAACAGTACTGTTGCAACTTTGAACGCAAATCTGCGCAAACAGTGCGCAAATCTTGTAAACATGCCAGATTGGCCCATTTGGATCCATTTGGATCAAACGTTCAGAAATCAAGTGGCGCAAGCACTTTTGGTCATCATTTAGACATGAGTAAAAAAGCTTGCCTACCGAACTACGTTGAGTGTCAGATCAACAAATTCTNCTTTTTCAGACAATATGCACACACAGAATATGTTGTTCCCGCTCACCTGCCCCACCATGCAGGCATGGTCCCACCGCCCTGCCAACAATGACAAAAATACACTGCATTTTTTTCCTGTTGTATTGCAAGAACTATAGTGTGTTGATACCCAAATGTTCCAAACCACAAACAAAACGTACGCAAAAAATCCGCAAAAGTACGCAAATAACCCGCAAAAGTACGCAAAAANCAAACCACAAACAAAACGTACGCAAAAAATCCGCAAAAGTACGCAAATAACCCGCAAAAGTACGCAAAAACCCGCAAACGTAAGCAATTTGCAATTTCTTTACTGTTTTTTTTGACATGGACATAAGTCGACCAAAAAGATGTCTTGGTGGGCTTACCAACCAAGGCTTTCAATGCACAATACGCGCAAGACAGAGGGCAAACAAAAGGCTGGTATACTCTCCACTTGGTGAAAAAATGTGATCAGATCGGGACCTGAATTACATGTATGTCACAATCGCATCCATCTTTGCTACCAGTGTAACGCTATGACATGACCTTTTTAGCCCAAGTTCGGTGATTTAATGACATGGTGTNATCTTTGCTACCAGTGTAACGCTATGACATGACCTTTTTAGCCCAAGTTCGGTGATTTAATGACATGGTGTGGAAAGACCCGTTCAATTTTGTTTTGAACGTTCAGTCTAGGCGGGGAACGTTCAAAACGGCCCAAACGTGCAATAGTCCAAACGTACAAAAATTACTTAATTTTTGAAGGTCCAGGAAGATTTTTTTTCATTTACTTTCTTTTCCTGGCGGCATTCAAAATCCCAGAATGGTTGGAC
>BGPT01001018.1:139135-141369 GCA_003297045.1 Symbiodinium sp. clade C Y103
AGGCCTGCGCGAAGTTGGATGTGAAAGGTGATCAATACAGCAATTGTGAATTGTGCGTTTTCGTAAATCCCCGTGAGATTGACATCGTCGTCAAAACTCGAACACAGAAATCATTGCAACCAACGTGCATTTTACCTGTGGAACCACAGGTAAAATGAGATTGCGGCATTTTTGAATGGTATTCGCAGTGGGTTTGAACATGTTGCGCAACACGGACATGTTTGATAGTCAACTAGTTTCTCTTAATCGACTATTTCAATTTTTTTTAATTGTGTTTGCCCAAGTAAAATTGACGTCGTGATTATTTTTCAGCATTTCTTGTCTTGCATGTGTTTATTTTTCAGTGGTTTGTTTCAGGAATACCTTCAACATATCATGGTCGTAGCCTGGACATTGTAATCATCATCATGCCAGTGCAGAAGTGCCTTTTTTTATCACAGCTTCCATGGAGGGTCATCCCAAATTTTGGTGACCGGCTGTAAACCATTCATGGCCAGTTCTCTGATTTTTTTTCAGAGCATCAAGGACAGTTAACATGACGTTGACATGCCCCACCCAACCCTCATCAACGTAACGTCAACATAGCCTCAACGTAACATGAACCCACCCATAACCTTCGGTAGAACTTAGGGCCCCGGGTATGTATATATATATATATTGAACATAAATATACATTTTTTTGATTGTACATACAATTCATTATATATTTGATGAGATAGACACATGGGGATTGTACAAGTTCCGATGAGATTTTGGTAATTTACTCGGATATATAGGGATCAAGACTGCAGTGAAGACAAAATTTCCGTCCAAAACCCTTTGTTGAATTCATGTTTCTTCAACGGCTGTTTCGCAACTAGTTTCTAGTGACAGTTGTGATATATAGAAATATCACCCTCAGTTTTCCCTTGATTGATGAATAGACAGTATCATACAGTATAGTTTGTTGCGAACCATGAAATCTAAACCGGTACTGGAAGTCATTGCCAGAAAATACCTTGGTTCATGTTCAAATCCAAGAAATACATGAATGTAAATGTAAATATTTCTAAATATCTATCATATACATATATATTACATATGTATATTTGTTTTTTCTTATGTGTGTCCACTTTTTGGATACCTAGACCCTCAAAGTTCTCATAGAAATCAATTATTTAAATCTAGCGAGTTTGTTGGGAGTCAAAACATACAAAGTTGCTTGTTGTTCGAAGGGTTTTTGGAGAGACATATTTGACAATTATATTTTATCTTATATCCCATTTACGTGATTGTTCCCCACCTGCCAGGTGAGGGTTACTAGATTTTATCACAGCTGACCGGGGGACGTCCTCCTTCTCCTTCTCCCGCTTCTCCTCCTCGTTCTCCTTCCGCCTCCTCGTCGCCAGCTCCAGATCGCAGTGGGAACTGCCGGACTCCATCTNCTCGTTCTCCTTCCGCCTCCTCGTCGCCAGCTCCAGATCGCAGTGGGAACTGCCGGACTCCATCTGCCAGCTTCAGAGCCCAGTGGGCACTGCCGGACTGCATCTGCGAGCTTCCAAGTTCAGTGGGCAACGCCGGACCTCAACTGCGAGGTCCAGATCCCAGTGGGCAGCGCCGGACCTCAACCGCGAGGTCCAGAGCCCAGTGGGCAGCGCCGNCGCCGGACCTCAACGGCGAGCGCCCGAGCCCAGTGGGCAACGCCGGACCTCAACCGGGAGGCTCGGATCGCAGTGGGCAACGCCGGACCTGAACCGCCACATAGAATGCCGGAAAGAATGTCAAATAGAATGCCAGAAAGAAAGTCGGAAAGAATGTCAGAAAGATATGTCAGATAGAATGCCAGATAGAATGCCAGAAAGTATGCCAGATAGAATGCTTGATAGAATGCCAGATTGAATGTCAGATATACTGCCAGAAAGAATGCCAGAAAGAATGCCAGATAGAACGCCAGAAAGAATGCCAGAAAGAATGTCAAGAGATACGCCAGATAGAATGTCAGAAAGAATGTCAGAAAGATATGCCAGATAGAATGCCAGACTAGATGCCAAATAGNGTCAAGAGATACGCCAGATAGAATGTCAGAAAGAATGTCAGAAAGATATGCCAGATAGAATGCCAGACTAGATGCCAAATAGAATGTCAATAGACATGCTAGGTAAAATGCCAGATAGAATGCCAGAAAGAATGCCAGAAAGAATGCCAGATAGAATGCCAGAAAGAATGCCAGAAAGAATGTCAGATAGAATGCCAGA
>BGPT01001018.1:142411-171433 GCA_003297045.1 Symbiodinium sp. clade C Y103
CTGCCATAAAGTTTTGCCATAAAAAGAATGTCAAAATCTGTATCACACTATATTCCAAAGAAAGTATCGTGGTGGGGATCACTCGAAGCAAAGTAATTTATTTAAGCATCACACATCATCACACATTCTAATTTCACGGACTGACCAACTTGAATGATAGTTGGTATGTCTGAAAATCGGGTATTTACCCCAAATTATGCCCATGTGACGGGTCATGTGGATTGAACCAACAAACATTTGGGGTAAGGGTAACGAACCACTTGGTGTTTTCGTCTTTTTTCTTTCTTTTGGTTGTTCCTTTTTTTTTTTCGCGGGATATATGTAAGTGTACAATTGTGTATATACAAATACATGTCTATATATATATATATCTTGTATCTATATCATTCTATATATTATACAATATCAAGCATTGGTGATAAAAGCCATTGGTGTTTGAGCCAGTAACATTGGGGACTCTTCAAGAGCGTTGAAGGAACAAATGCAGAGAGTTTTCAGCAGCGCCAGGCATAGAACCATAGGACATGATCCACATGGACAGGACAGGAAGGTCAAAGTTCTTGCCACCCTCCGGCAATGAAACATGGCAATTTTTCATATCACCCATGAAAGTAGTTGGATGATATGATGATGTAGCTGAAATGCTGATTTTCCATTGCCAGGTTAGATTGTGAAAGAGTACTTTGTCTTGTCGCGACAGAATCGACTACTTTGTGATGGCCATCAACAACGACTGTCCCAACGACTAAACCAACCGAGACTTTCTGAAGCTGAGGCTGACTACACCAACCATCAACCAGTGGATTTGTGGCTTCCATTTCCTTTGCTTACATCACTCGCATTTTGGGGGTTGAAACCAGAATACCGCTGGGGAACATGACCCCACCAATTTTGGCTGAGTCGTAATGATTCACCACAAATAAGGGCATGTTGGGGCAATTTCCACGTGAAAAGCTGAAACCTGGGCTATTCTTGAGCTTCTTGAGGCACCACATGTTGGGGACCCCCTGTGGTCTGTCGAGGGGGTCAATTCTCCAATTTCAGACACCCCGAAACAATTGTGACCGGAACGTTCTATCCCATGGTATCCCGCAAGCTGTTCATTGCCAATCTTAGATATCCTACAACATATGAAATTCTTAGCTGGTTGGTAGTAACTCTCATTGAAATCGCAAAAGGTGAAAGGATAAACATGATTAAACTGTACCCATCCATACTAACCATACCATTTTTGGTGGCGGAGTCCACTGCCACCCCAGATCCACCTCAAAGTCGCAGTCCATCTTGATAATTGGAGAATCCAATTCCTGGTAAAGAGAATTTCGTTGAGCTGGGAGAAAAAGAGAACAGTTCTTGGTGGATGCTATATGTGAGTCAGTTTTGTTCAAATAGTTCATTTGGGATAATTTAGTGGGATGATTTAGTGACAGTGGGATGACTTACGGAACTCACATATTGATTGGGTGATTTATCAGCTCACATACCCGTTCTCCCCCCGGGACAGCATCGTTCTCCACCAGCCTAAGACCAACCTTCAGTCTACACTGGGGGATGAGGGCTGGGATAAGCAAATGTCTACAGATCACACCCAACAACTCCAGCTCCACCTTCTAAGACTGTTCGTTTTGGGGTCTAAAACCCTCCTCAGAAGGTATTTAGAGCACTGGGGACGTATCATTTTTTGCACAATGAATGCAATGGCTTGTCTCGGTATTTTACTCCCCTGAGTTCTTCCAACACCATCGAACATTGAACTCTAGAAACATAATTTGCCGGTTCATGGATGCTGAAAATTCCCAATATGTACAACACAATATATACGTATATATATATATAGTTAATCACATATTATATCAATTAAGAGGTATTTCTTTCATAATTTCCTCCCCTTTTACTCATCAACTCAACAAGCTCCATCTATTATATGGTTGTTTCCTAAAATAGGGTTGCCCTGCCCTGTAAATCATGCTTCATCTATTTTCCCCTTTTTTCTTGGGGATTTTCCAGGATTCATACCATCATGAAACATCGTGACCGCCCAGCAGGGCACCTTGCACTGGTACATGTCGTTGATCTGCAAAATGTCCGACTCTGACAGATGGTCGCGGTTCCCCAGAAGTTCCTCGGAGCCGCGGCCACCGATGGCCGTCTTTTTCTTGAGGGAAGTACACATACCAGTTCTTGTTTGAAGCAAATGTATATATTGTATATATTATACAAGTATATATATATATATATATATATATACATAGATTACAAGTGTTTCGAATAATGTTGACGTTGTTTTTGTTGAGGAACAACATGTTGATTATGGTGTACACATATATATATATATATACTTAGACAATGGTCTTTTGTCAGGTGAGCCCATAAATGTGCACTCCAAAGCTTTCTGTTGCTGAAATGTCATTGAAATTGTGAGCTGGAAGTCGGTGCTTTTGATGAAGTCGCTGGTTTCTCAAGCCCCTTGCTATTTATTTTTGGACCTTTTTCAGGGGCTGGTAAATGTCCCGCGGCTTGGGAGATTTTGAACATCCTGCAAGTTGGTATCTGTTGGAGATTATATCAGTAATTAGGTGATCTTTTAAAGGACATCTACAACGCCCCTGTTTTGTGGACATGTTTTGGCCTTCTTGTACACACCTCCAGCACCGAGATGGCGCCAAGCATCCACATTTTCCTTTGCCAAGGGTTCGAAATGGCCCGTGCGGCCGTAGTGCATGATGCTGCCCTGGCAGAAACATCAGAATCCATGGGTTTTTTTATGGGTGATTCACACAATATGTGGTACATTTTGGGACCATTTATATGGATGTTATATATATATATATATATACTTGGATGGGATTGCAAAAAAGATATGTTTCCCTTTCAGGTCATTTTTTTTTTGAATCCAGAATGTTCGGAGACCGCAATGGTGAACTCATCACTCGCAATGGTCCTTGCTGCACTTTGTTTGAGGATTCTTTTTAGCCTCGACTCCTTGTCTCAACATTTAGAAACAACAACCCAAATGCCAATGGCATCTTATCCTTTATATATGCATCAAATGGCCATAAAAATTGCGATATACCTGACTTTGTGAAATACCCTTGATTTCAGGACAAGCGTGTGAATATGAGACACAACTTGGCATAGGCCAACGTGCAAGCCAATGGCGAACATGACAAAGCTATCACAAAGCATTGAAACATACTGCAAAACTGAGCATCCCATATTGGCATGGAATCAAGATCACTAGATACTGATATGATGTGGTTGATAATATTCGTTCTCATCACTGAATTCACTACTTCGACTTGGAGGATCATCCCTCTTGGCAACTGGTGTTAGCTTAGTACCCCACTTGCGAACCACTTCGTAAGTGGTGTGAAGCACCACGTATTTCCCATCCCCACTAGAATTCACATGAATCCACCATGGCCATTTCGGCCGCAGGCACATAGTCATAGCGTGCATATCCATGGTGTGGATCACCAGGACCTTGCGAGTCCGATCCTTGGTCCAAGGTGCGGTAAGGGAACATTGAAACCGGAAACCCCGATATTTGATGGTAAAAACCATGGTTTCCGGTGAAGATTTCCCCTTAAACCAACCCATTGATACAATAACTAGGGTTTACAGGGGATATGTGTGGATATCTCTGTACCGTAGATTGGGTCATGAGCCATAAATCAATTCGTAACTGCGAGGCCGCGAGGCCCTCACTTTGTAGAAATTATAATTGCACCAAAAACTTACCCAGAGGCCATAAGTCGCTGCAAGTTTTTCCTTTCAATGATCATCTGCAATTCATAGGACTAGGTCAACTATTTGTGACATGTTCTGACCATAATTGTGTCTAATATATCAATGTTTCTGGAACTTCAAGGCCCAATCAATGGGTATTCTCTACTACCTGTTGGACTTAGACCAGTTCTCCAAAAAGATGGCGATTTTGGTAGAACTCTTGGTGCCTACAACTGGCTCTTGATGAGGCGGATATCTCTGCACAGCAAAATCCCTGAAGGAAACCGAGACAGATATTAGGGGCCCTTAGGAAATCCACAACTTCCGTAGGGCCTTGAGAAACACTCTAAAAACCATATGCTTTATCTGTATGCAAATGTTTTTTTGTCTGAAGTGAACATACTGTACACTCTGGCAAGCAAACATAATAATGGAGAATCCATTCCAATCCCTATATTCGAGCATTTGTAAATGGGAGATAATCCATTACCATTTTGGATTACAAATGGCTCAGATGGCTTGGCGGTTTTGATCCTCCTCTGGTATCTTCGGATTGCATCCATCTCTATTGCAGAGTGGTCAACCATCTTTTCTCGTGATATGACAACACACTCATCCTTCTTCAATCCTCCAAACACGCCGTCATAATCTTCATGCATCTTTGTCTGAGAATAGAGTACCCCCAACATAAAGTGATTTATTTTCTCATGTTGCGCAATTCAACCAGAAAATGGGGGCAGGTTACCCCACAACTTCAGCTCCCCAAGGCCCCAAGTTCCCCATCACCTGCCGTCCAAGAGGCCCAAGTAGGAGCTATGATCTGGGAGATATTGATGTTGCGATGTCGGGGTCTCAAGGAGCGACCGAGGAGGGGGGCTGGCCAGGGCTGGCCATGGCTGGGGGACGCCCATGAAATGAAAAAGGGGTCATCTATGGGAAAAGCAATGGTGCCTTTGGGGGTATCCAATTCTGTGAAACATAGATAATAGAAATGAACATACTGAGAAGACAAGAGAGGTAGTCCTACCTGGATTGTGTTTTGAGATGTTGTGATTACAAAACCCTGAATCTCCGTAACATACTGTGTTTTATTTTTTCTGTGTGGATTTGTGGTGTTGAATCACTCACATTCCTGCATCCAGAAGACCTTTTGGGAAGAATGAGATTCCCTTCAACCCTTCAGTGCTCTGCTGTTTTATCTTCGAGCGTGACCACTTAAAACAAAACCTGAAACAGAACCCTCTGCTACTAGCTGGCACCAAGAAAAATACTTCTCAGCAAATTTCCCCCAAAAAACAGGAATCAGCAAACATACATATATAGGTCAATATAGGTTTCTGTGAAAAATCGGTATAATTCCCCCAGGTTCTCCCACCAATTTTGTCTCATCAGCAGTCCCTACCAACTGGCCATCTTGGAGGGTCACCACCACCCCAACTTCTCTGCTTCCGCCTGCAGCGTGTCCCAAAAGATCCGCAGGTAGGGACCGTGACCGTCCACCGTTCCAGTGGCGTCGGTCCGTTTCTGCCTCAACGGAGAGATCTCTCCGAAGAGAGTTGCAACAACTGGGACATGGGAAGATCACTAAATCATCTATAGTCATCTATAAGGAAGATCTGCGAATGTGATGACATATCTATAGTCATATTCACATCTTCATATTCTATAGTCATCTAATATAATCTATAGATATGTGAAGATCTCGGAACATCGTTGAATAATCATGAGTCATCTATAATTAATGATCTATACATGGAGGTTATTACATGGTATTACAAGTGGGAAAATATAGGAAAACATGGGGAAAACCCTTGAACACCATCTATAGAATGAAGGTTCATAGCTGGGAAATATTAGAAAAAACATCGAACTAAATGAAGGTTTATGGCTGGGAAAATGATCGAACAAACTGGTGTTTTTTTTCCAGCTAGCCATGGTTCAGTAGAACCGGGAGACTATGACAATCTACAGGCTTTTAGGTGTTCAACTTGAAGATATCAAAAAGAACAAAAAACAGGGTAAGACAAACTTTTGGCACTTGGCAACTGGGATGTGACAAAAATAACAGCGATGTTGTGGGGCTAGACCGTATTTATCTATTTGATTACCGGATGGCAGGATGGTATCTAGAATCTTGTCAAAGTATTGCTTCTTTCTCCACACTCTGGATAAACAAAACCGTCATGGTGCTCGTGGTTCATGCCGATGACGTGTCCGATTTCGTGGATGACGTTCCCCAAGTTGTACATACTGTTGCACCAGCCTTCCAAGGGCTCATTCGAGGCGCGGACATGATGGAGGACATGATGGGGGACATGATGATCAACCACGGAATGGAATGGGCCCACCGTATTTTCAGTCAAATCAAAATGAATGCAGCAGCTGATGTGAAACATTGGCAGTTTATATGTTCATCGAAAGGGAATTTTACAAACAAGAATAGGGGGTCAAATGAACATGAGGATTTGGACCATGAATAGGGGAGTGTTTAGCTTTCACAAAAGAAACTGAAGTTTTGACAAGCATTGAACACAAACCTGGATTTTGACCAATTAACCATCAACAATTGGGACCCTTCCTTTACTCAAAATCATGGAAACACTTGCTACTACTTCTAGAGAGTGAGGAGCTTCATCTGTTTTTCATCCGCCTAAAACTATGGCGCTGGAATTCCTGTCAGTTGAGTTTGTGATTTGCAATGTATGGCTTCCAATTACTATATATTTACCGTAAAATAAACCTGTTTTGATTCTCAAACTCAAACTGCAAAATTGTTCAGCCTGTTGGAATGATTCCTCGTACAGTACCCATCATTTCATCGTGATATCGTTCTGAGGATTTGATATTTGGCTAAGATCCATCGGGGATTTACCCAAAGTTGTAGCAACTTCAATGGGGGTCGGATTAACCAACCATCTGAGGCTTCCTTAGGCCTATTTTTTGATGGTAGATAAGATAAGGGCATATATTGCAGATACCGCATCCGAGAGTTCTGGCAGTCTCAATGGGGGCTTGAACCAACCATTTTATATGGAAATTGGACCGGAGAACCAATCAAATGATATGGGATTGTCTAATGAATATGTCTATATATGTCTATATCCTTATATTCTTCATATGTTTGGCCATCATGTGGGGAAGGTGAGGCTTTAAAGCACTGGATCTTCCGCGGGGCCTAAGTTGATGACGGCTTTGTCTGGTCGTCCAGCCCAATATCCAGGATATCCGATCTTTGTAGCATAGCACTTGTCCTCGGCGAAAGCTGGCAGGGAGTCTCAGGGAAGTTTTAGGCAGGATCGAAGGCCCCCCAAAAGAGGTGAAGTGATGGCAACCCCCCCGCAAAAATAGAACAACAAAATCCTACTGAAATAAAGTAAGTCACTTTGTCTCTGTCTTTTTGAGGTTCAGTATCGATGCAGCATTCCAACTGATTTGTATTCCAACGAGAAGAATGTGTAAGCCCTGATCATGTGGGTTTGTCAATGTCAATGGAGGATGCCCAGAACACGGCATGTTTGTATATATATATATATATATATGCATACATATATACATGAGTATGTGTGTACATATACAGTATATATATATATATATACATATACATGACTTGTGTATCTCAAACAAATAAATATACATATAAATATATTATATGTGTGGTCCGGCCCAGCCCCCGGCAACCCCCGGTATCCCCCCCATTCCCTTCGTGACTGCTGGGTGGTTTGAGCTCATCCTCATCATCAACCCAATGATTTACGTAGTCACTGCACACAATTGAAAACTGGAGAATGTCATCTGAATATGATATAAATATGATATATATATATATAATTATATATACATGTATAACAACCCTACAAAACATTTGATAAACTCAACCTACTTGGAAGATGGGGATACTGATGGCAATAAATCCATTAAAGAGACTAATGCATCCCGATTTCTATTGATTGAATCCTGGATTTCACGTTCCCGCAAATGGTTTGTGTCGTATACCCTTCTACCTCACTACCATATAGTTGTTGTATGTTATTATGCTCTTGTAATTGGAGCTCTGACCCTAGTTACATGTTCCTCCTGTTCTGAAATTCATCCCCCCCGAACTTTCGGTGTTCATAGTGATCCAAGAACAAAGTCCACCACCGGCGCAAGTCCCGCAGAAGAAAAGATCTTGCGACCATGCGACCTGGACATCTACGGTGACCTGCCGGAGCTTTTCCAGAGATCTTCTGGAGATTGACAAATGTGTTGTATGTGAGCAGTGTTCAGATTCTTTTGTCATCCCTTTGCAGTTGACAATCTCACATATCTAGTACCTATATCAGGTTAAATCGGGTATTTTCGGGTAGTATTCTAAAGTCTGCTTCCCCATACTGAACTTGTTAATGGCATTCCAACCCGTTATTGCTTTTTGGTCTGGAATATGGAAAGCTGTCCCATGGTTTTCAACCAATTTCCCATGTATTCCTATGGTTTTCCCATGGTTTTCCAATGTTCAGAAAGCCCCTATTATGACCAACCAAGGTTTGGGTCCTTATGGTTGCCATGGTCAAGTCACATTGAATTCCTGGAGAATCAGTATGTTAACCCCCATGAATGGAAGCATGACCAGCCCCTTTTGTGAGAAACCAATGGTTTGGACGATGGAAAAATGAAATCAACTATCTGAAACTGGACTTTACATGATTTTACTGCAATCTACCAGGGGTAGAATGGGGTATTATTTGGTTTCCCCCCCTATGAGAACTTGGGATTTCAATCTAGCAAACATATGGTGATATGGTGAATTCGGCGGGGAGTGCAACATGAGGTGATTGGAAAAAACCATCCAGGAACTGACCTCTTAGTCTCTACAACTGATGGGATACTATATGCCCTCTGGTCATTTAACATAGCCATTGAAATTTTCTCAAAAAATTGGAGGTTTTAATGGGAAAATCATCTATAAATGGGCCATTTTCCATTGCTATGTTAAATAACACAAGGTATATATGGGGGTTTCCATAAAGGTTACCCCAATAGCTGGATGGTTTGTAATGGAAAATCCATCTACGTAGATGATATTATCGGTACTATCATTTTCCCCACTGGATTGCACTTTTTGGGTTTCTTAAAAGGGGGTGATCGCCAAAACCATGGGTTTCAATACTAACTTTGAATAGTGTGGGGTACCCCCATTTGAGGAAACCTCGATGAATCAGTTGACTGCTGAGTGAACGGTGCACCATGCCCTTCCCAATGTCACCCTGCCGGGCGACCCCAGAGACCTGCCTCGATGTAGGGACCCAGTGAATCTGTGCGTTCAGCCTCCTCATATTCGATCAACACCACGCAGGTAAGTTCATGCCAAATCCGCACCTCTATACTAGGAGCGACGCCGAGCTGCAGCGCAAGTTAGGCATGGGCAGGTTAGGGTTTCCATGGAAAAACAAGGTTTTAGTTTCTGAGTTTATATGATTTACATTTTCAATCATTCAATTTCTTCTGACTATATTCTACCATGTTCTACCCCAGTGTTTGCATATGATTCCGTCCTTTACCCCCTGATATGCCCCTCCGATGTTTCCGGTCAATGGTGCAATCAGTTGTTGCTTTTATATCCCATCTAAAATCCCAATAAAATGGTGGGAGTTGTAGGTTTTTCATGGGTAAAAATCATGTTTCAACATGATATCATTGTATAAGTAGATGATATGGTTCTGTGTCAAAATTATCCACCCCAAAACATCTATTTGCATAAATTATAGAATTCATTAAACATTTGAAGTTCGGCCATTTTGGGATAGTTTCAGATATCCGATTCCCATCATTCCAGTGACGTCGAAGGGTTCGGTCGCAACACTGTTTATCCAGATATAACAATATCCATTGTATGTATGCCAGTATATCCTCATCATATCACCATTTGGTTGGTTTAAATCCCCATGTTCGTTGGTTAAACCATCATATCAGTTGCTGAAACCACCATTTCAGTTGCTTAAACCAGCATTTTCCTCGTCAATACTGATTTCTTGGTTATACATAATTATATAAATCACCAAACAGATCAAAAACATGTGGTTCCAATGGGTTCAAAACATTGACCAGTACCAAACATGGGTCCCTTCTTTTTACCATGTTTTTACCATTAAACACGGCTGGCAAAATGGTGGTTTGACATGGTTTCACCGTAAAAAATGATGCTTTACTGGGATTCTGAGGAGACGACTATGGGATGTTAATCGATTGTAATGGGATTTGGAATTCTATTGGGAATCGAAACATTGATTGGTTACGCTCTGGTAACCTAACATAGCTATGGAAAATCACCATTTTTTTATGGGAAAATCAACCATAAATGGCCATGTTCAATGGCTATGTTAAATAACCAGAGGTTTCTTACCCTTCGGTAATCAAACATAGCAAGTGGAAATCCATCATACGTAGATGGTTTAGTGGGAAAATCAACTACAAATGGGTGTCCTGCCGGCAAACCACGCTTGATTAGTGGAGGGTACATCCCAATGATACATACCAATCAAAATGGTATCCCCCTGATACCCATGATACTTCATAGTTACTTTTTGTGGAAAAAAACATCAAATCACGTCAAATCCCAATTAATCACGTCCCTCTTAATTCTACCCAGTAATTGCATTCGCGTGGTACCCATGATACTTCGTCTTTTTCAAATTTGTCCCATGAATTTTACCCCGGTAATACGAAGGAAAAACAAAGAGATATAAAATGATCAATTTCCTTTCTGGATATTATTCACCTAAAATAGGTTGGAGTTTCTTTTTGTTCAGTCCCATTATTCGCACAAATACCTCTTAAATCCAAGTACATATGATTATATCAACCACCATATTTAATGAGACATTCTCAACCCTGCCTTTAGAGGGGCATTCACCAATTACCCAAAAGCTTACGTCGAAGTTCCTGTTGCATCCCGAGGTTCATGTTGGTGCCAATTCCCAGGATCTTCGCCAAGGAACAGCTTTTCGGAAGACTTCCTGGCGAGATGTTCATGCACCCTGCTAGTCTATTACCTATCTATCTACCTATTGACCTATCTATCTGCCCGCCTATCTATCTGCCGGCCTATCTATGTATCTCTGTATCTATGCATCTATCTATCTACCTTCCTATCTATCTATCAATCGATCTTACCAAATACCTACGTATCTACCTCTCTATCATTCTTTCTATCTATCATTCAATCAATCGATCTATCTATCTATCGATCCATCTATCTATCGATCCTCTATCTATCTAGATATATTGGTATCTATCTATCTAGATATATTTATATCTATCTATCTAGATATATTTCTATCTATCTATCTAGATATATTTCTATCTATCTATCTAGATATATGTATATCTATCTATCTATTTATCTATCTATTTATCTATCTATTAATCTATCTATTTATCTATCTATTTATCTATCTATATCTATCTATCTTTATATCTATCTTTCTATCTTTCTATCTATCTATCTATCTATCGCTATCTGTCTGTCTGTCTACGTATCTGCCTACCTACCTGTCTACCTATTTGTCTGTCTATCTATCAAACTATGTATCTATCTATTTATATATCTACCTACCTGTCTATGTTATCCAGCTATGTATATATATATATATACATATAAGGGTCTATCTATCTATCTATCCATCCATCCATCCATCTATCTATCCATCCTTCTATCTATCTGTATGAATTTACATGTACATTTACCTATGTTTGTTTGGTTAGTATGTGCATACATGTTCACACATGTATACAATACCTTAAAATCCAAGGCGCAATTTGCAGCCTAAAAAACAACAGATGATCCTATGGAACAATTCAAGGACATTCGCTGGAACCCAGAACCTCACATCCCTCACATTCCCAAAGACATGATTCACTTCCTTGATGTCCTTATACAATTTGGGCTCCAATATCACTGATAGTACTGTAATCAAATATCTGGTGTACAGCACTGTGTATGTGTGACCTCTGATAAATCATCATAGACATGGAAAAACGATCTTGTCAATTAACATGTATATATATATAATTATATCAGTATTTAAATCAATATACATAATTGTGTATATGTATACATATATATATATATACGTATCTATATCTGAACCCGTGGTTTCTCTAAGAAACGACCTACACATGGGAGATATTTGCATATTTGTGCCAATCTACTGCAGAGTACAAAACAGCATTGAGTTTACTTCAGGCAGAGGCAACAAGCCACACGTACTCCATTCCATCCAGTGGATGATCATAGTTTTCTCATTAAAAAATTCGCAAAAATGGCGTGCCCAAATGTTCACCCACACGAGTCATAGACCAAATATTCCGAAGAAAAACGCACAACCGTGTAACATCGTGTAACATGGTTTGGGCGCTTCGAATAAGTGTTTTCTATATCTATATAACTCTATTTATACATATATATAGTTCTCCATTTCTGGGCAAATTAATACAAATCCAAATTTGAAATTAAACCCGCTTTTGGATGCTTTTGGGAAGATTTCCCATTCAAAACATCATTTACGGTAAGCTCGGCCAGTGTGGTCACATACAAGTTGCTCACAATATACACGTATACACGTGTTAATAGTGAAGTTATGTATATGTCTAGATGTTTTTCCATACATATTGATAACTTTATGTTTATATATATATATATAGTGTATGTATGTATGTATGTATGTATGTATGTATGTATGTATGTATGTATGTATGTATGTATGTATGTATGTATGTATGTATGCATGCATGCATGCATGATAAATTAGATACACATATTTTTTTCATTTCATATGAAGTCAAATGATAAACTAAGGTGAAATAATAGATATCTCATGCAGTTCCGATGCCATTCACTAGATGCTGAAGTAACATCCCAGCACACAACCCCTCTTGCGCTGCCCGCAGCGAATCGCACCTTGCGAGCATCATCGATCTTGTCCGTGAAAACGTATGGAATAGGACAGTAGAGTTGAAATTGATCATAGACTCCTGGCGCTGGCGAACCGACAAGATCGTTTGATGTGGTTGGAGAACCATTTCGCGAAGGGGTCCGGAACCCTGTAAAGGTGGAGCTGTTCTACCGAACTTCTTGAGTGGTAACCAGGGTCATCGTAACTTGTGAATCTATGTGATTTTGGGTTTATGCGTTTGGGATCGTTTTGTTTTCATGGCAAGGGAACTTCATCCCCATCGTTCCAGAACACTTTGGAAAAGCAAACGTATTTTTTTTCGTAAGATGTCCATGTCCCAATGCCCGCCCAATGTGGTACAATAGATAATGTTCTGGTGGTAATTTATTTCTCAAAGCAGCGGGCTCCAACCATAAAAAATGATAAAAATGGTAGTTTCATGGAATCCTACTTTGATTTTAATATTGATGAGTTACTTACCCTGGTATGTCTTCAAGCATGGCGCTGGCTGGAAAACCGCAAGCATGTTTGAGGACACCAGAGGGTAGCCACAAATTCATAAGTTCAAACTTGGTGATCTCCAAGTTGTGGGAGGCAATACTAAGTAGCAACTGTCTTGAAACAGCTTCTTCCAGTCAAGGCTTGTCAACGTCGTTTGGACTCAAATGCAAACAGATTCCCAGTTTTCCTTGGGATTCCTTGGGTACATACCATTTCCGTTGATGGAAATCCTCATTTCTAGCAGTTCAATCCCCTTTCCTTCGGTAACTCCCCATGGTTCGTTGGTGGCATCCCCCAGGTCGAAGCCCCGTCCTTTGGGCGCGTAGGGGTCGCGCTTGGGCCACGGCCCTCCGCCCGGACCACAGTTGTCCTTGGATCAGAAAAGGTAGGGAACATCGGTGGGGGATTTATCCAGCTACCCTCTGGTAAACTAACATAGCTATTGAAAATGGCCATTTATAGTGGATTTTCCCATCAAAAATGGTGATTTTCCATAGCTATGTTAGGTTACCAGAGGGTAATAATGGCTGATATATATTCAATAATGTTCCCTAATAATGTAATTATGAATGTGCAGCCATTATATTGTTGGCCATTATCTACCCAAAGGTCAATCATATTCAATAATGGCTAATAATAATGGCTGATAATATATACAGGGATAATAATGATGGTCTGGGTAGGCTAGAACATTTCAATGACCACGGGGATTTCTCCACCATGGTTTAACGGGATAATGGAATAATCGTGGTAAAACAATGGTTTGATCATGGATATGATATGGGATTTTATTGGGGTTTGATAATATACGGGATCCATGGCATTTGATATGTTTGAATGGGATTTTGACGGGATATAACTAACCAACCAGATCCTGGATCTGGGTAAATTATAACATTTCACTGATCTAAGGCTTGTTGTTGGGATAATTCCCCGAATCCTGATCATCATTCCAGGGTTCGGTCGCAGTGAGGTCGTTATAATTTACCCAGATGGATATTACATGTTATATGGCATTATGGATGGTTGGAGGTTGAACCATCAACAATTGTTGCACATTTATATATAGTTTTATGGGATTTCATCGGGATTTCATGCGTTTTTGCCGGGGTTTTAATGGGAGTTTATAGGACTTCGGGGGAACCCCATTGTCAGACATATCCATACTCCCCTGAAGATTCCAATAAGCTCACGCATTGCGATAGCTGCCACATAGATGAAAACAAAGTTGTGGGCAGCCAAAGATTTAGGCAAGAGGTGGTGGTGCCGCGAAAGGAACTTGCGTAGTGTCACGGGCTGACTACGGGCAGTCGGACTGTAATCCTCCAGTTTCGAAAGCGTGTCACACCACTGATCGCCCGAGCCACTGAGACCGATGTCTCAGGACTTCATTGGGGTTGTACAGGACTTCATGGGGATTTCATAGGTTTTGCGAGACTTGATTGGGATTTCATGAGGCTTTTTCTTGGGGATTTCAATGGGGGTTCAATGGGATTTAATCAGCAACAATGCGAATTCTAATGGGGAAACCACGGTGGAAATGGAGGGTTAACTTGCTACACATGGGGATGTGATGGGATTTGATTGGGATTGGATGGAAGCAACCAAAATGGGGTGAAATGGTGGTTCAACCATCAAGCATGGTGGTTGAATGGGATTCCAATGGGATTTTACAGAGAAGTAATGGAACAATGATGATAAATGTTGGTTTAGCCAACCATACAAAATGGGGATTTAATAACGTTTTGTAGGATATGTCATCGGATGTATAAGAATATATTCAGAACAACCACCAAGAAGATAGAAGTTGGTAAACACCTGCCAAAATAGAGGTATGTAAATTGAACGTTTCTGATGTTTGTTTAGGGTTATCTTGTTTATTGATTATACATCATATATCTTATTTATTCATATACAGATTATCAATTCTCTCTCAATTTCTCTCTCTCTCTATATATAATATGTATAAATGTATATATATGTATATATATATATACATATCATCATATATCCAGGCATCCACTTGACGCAATCCTGCATACAATAAAACACGTCTTGAAACATAATTGACTACCATGAAACCATGAACTATGAGTTACCCCTACTAACCATCAACAAAGACAACCCCTCTCCTCTGATCATCATTCAACTGATGACCGGTCACCACCACGTCGCCAAGTTTCGGGATAGCAGGAACGTTCCTCGGCGCTGCCCAACGAATATATCTAATGAATTGACAAATCATGACTGAATGTATCAGTCACATTAGTTGCATACAGTTTTATTGATATGTTACCTTCCAAGGGAACGGGAAAAAAGAAATCTTAAGCTTTGCTAAACTATGTTAAACTATGGTAAACTATGGTAAACTATACTTAACTATGTTGTATTAAGGCATCACCTTTAACCAACAGAAAATCTGATTTAATGAGATTTAACATAGCTACGTGTGCACATACGGACAATCACCATGTTTAAGAGGCAAGTCATCTATAAATATGCATTTTTTTCATAGCACATTGTCAAATTACCAGAGACTCACCGACAGTTGAAATCATGGAGCTCCAACCTCAAGTTCTTTTAGGGATTTCTTGGGTAAGGAAAACACCTCGAAAAACCAGCAAACTTCCCCACTTCCACAGCAGCCGGGCTGCTGGTTTACCCTTCTCCCAATTGGTCCACTAGGTGGCACGACCCCCATCTGAGAAATGAAAAGTACAGTACTACTCTCCGACCCCATTCTCCTTGTTATTGTTAGCTAATATGGAGGTTTCCTAAAATGGGGTTACCCCAAAAACATCCAAATTAGACCAATTTTAGTATTGAACCCCATGCTTTTGGTGGTCCCCATTTTGAGAAACCCCCATATGTATCCCGGCTGTATCCCTATGAAATGGCTTGCAATAACCCCACTAAATTAGGTAGATGAACAAGCCTCGGTTTTCTTGATCATCAACCAACTCTCATTTATCAATATCCCTTTATATCTATCCCCATATTGTTTGACACCTTATACATAGGTTTGTCTAAACATAGGGTACCCTCAAATTTGTTGTTGAACTATCATCGTCGCTACTAAAATGGCCGTTTGGGTGGATATGCCCCAGACTGATCCAACTATCACAATTATCATCACATCAAGTTGGTGTGTTACAATATCCCATAAAATATCCCATGAAACATGCGGTCAATAAGCAACCTTCATTGGCCATTTGGGGATGATACCTTATATGTGTTATACTTCGTACCATTACCATTTTGGCTGGTTAAATCTCATGAAATATCCCATGAAATCCCCATGAAATCACCATGAAATCCCCATGAAATCCCCAGTCCCAGGCCATCCACCAGGCAACCCACGGCTCGGTGTTGCCATTGACATTCTTCCCATGGCTGAGATCCACCTTGGCTGGGCCTCCATGGTGCGGTTTCCTCGGTGGAGCTGGGGCACCACCGAACTGGTGAGGATTTTGGGATGTGTTCGGTTTTACTAACTGGTGCTTAGTAGGGAATGGGATGATTATTAATGGTTCTTATAAGTCATTCCCCCATTCCCTACTAAGCACCAGTAAGATGAGGTATCCACCTTCATAGGTTTTCACCACTTCTGGGTACCAGCTCATCTTTAGGTTCTGGTCATTTGAGGTATCCACCTCAAGCCATCCTGGAGTGGTTCGAATGTTTGAACATCTGTCGGGATTTGACCTGCAGAAATGGAGAAGGCGCAAAGCGACAACCCAATGCAGATCCAGCTGCAAAGGGTGAGACGTTTGGTCTACGCAACCAGCCAGATAGGATTGAAATCTTTACTTTCGTTCTATTCACTTTATTTAAGTCTTCCCCAAATATATAAGTGTAAGATGGTATTCCCGGTTCCATGGATCCAGTGATACTGAACTGGGGTCAACTAATCTCCTTCCGATTCCAGTGAACTTCATGAACAAATATGACCAAAGTCTATTTCACTCCAGAAAAAAACGACAATACTACAATATACTAGCCACAACATGATCATTGCTGAAATGCATGACAAGTATCATTCCAGCGATCCTATTTACTACCCTCTGGCGTCCTCAAACATGGCATAGCAATAAAGATGGCATAACAATGGACAATCCTGTATTTAGTTTAATGAATTTCGGAGCTACACACCTCCATTGACTTCGATGATGTTCGCATCTTTTCCCATTCAAAACATGACAAGCCACGAAAAAACTCCATATTGATAGATGATATGATTCTCATATTGTCCCATATGTTCCCCATATTTTCCCACATGTTCCCATTAATTAAAACCTTCATTTTTTCACCACAAAGGAACTCCCAGGCATCACCCAAGGGACGGAGTCGGAGGATGCGTGACATACCACACGTCGTTCTCCTGTGGATTTGATGCGAATCTGGTGGGTTTTATCGGGTGGGCCCTGCAATCACTGGAGTCTCTAGGGAGATTCTGAAAATATGACGTGATGGTTCACTAGAACCACTATAGTCTGCTTGAAAGTACAGTATAAACATCACTCTAGAAAAAAAAAGTTCATAATATGTTATAATTATTTGTTTTAGCTAAGCTTCACTGCATCAAAAGTTGATTACTGAAAAAAACAACAAATGAATCACCCCAATGACTAAGCAATATCTAAAAGGCATTTTTCCATATTTGACGATTTGCAGAATCATTGACGATTCAGGCAAGAATTGCCAATTGGACATTATCCTACCATGTCTTTGGAAAAACAATCTATCTATTTTTCGACCTTTGTAAAACATCAAGTGCAAAGGTAAAACACAATAATCGCAGACGAATGCAAGCGCATGAGATCGTACAGCCCCCACTGCAAATACGTGCTTCTCAATTTGCTTCTCTTGGACTAAGCATCTGTTGGTCTCAAATGCGAGTCCGTTATCCAGTCAGGCTAAAGCCACTCATGTTCGTAGATACCTATAGAGATATACAAGTATAGATGACTAAGGCGATCAACAAGGTGGTTCAACCAACCAAAACAATGGTACAAACCGTGATAGATCACATCACTGGCTTGATCTACATCTACAGCAAATTGGGTTGCTGGCTTTGCAGTCCAAAACCACTTCAGGTAAGGCTGCCATGGAGGGTATACATTGGAGTTTGTTGGACAGTTCCAGTCAACTCAATCTGCAGACTCCTAGGGAAACAAATGTTCCACTTATTTCATGAGCCAAAGGCTGATAAACACAAATCACATACTTCTATATACCACTGATAGCTTCCAACAACTTTCTGATGAAGCAGATGTAGCAGCAAAATGCTAGAAGTAGGCCATGCGTGGCAAATATTGGCAGCTTGGTACCTAATTACTTTGGATCCACCCCTACTTGGATGCAAACAACTTATACATGGTATATATATATATACTCCAGAAATATCTGTGCCATGGTCACCGCATGGTATATGAGATATTGTAATCCCAAGATCAGTACAGGGCCCTCCTCATGATGGATATACTCACCCCTATTACATCCTATTTCTGGATGAATGACCATCCCCGTTTGTGAGAAAATACTACTTTTTTTTTTGACCATAGCACGTATTGTGCCTATGTCCTCCATGTATCGTATATTCACCTACTTACATACCTCGCTGATTTTTTGGGAACATGTTGATACATATTCCATAGATGGAGCATGTGGGTATGGGTAAAAATTGGATACCCCTAGAAATAGATGGTTAATACTAAAGGTTAATACTAAACATAGGCTAAAGTCTGTGGTCCCCTGAGTCTCAAATTTTCACACATCCCCATATGGGATGGACAATTTCTACTTATCACCATGAAAAGCTCGGCCATTTTGGGGATACTTACCCCCACTACTCCATCATTGCCAGTGAGATCGGGGTGACGCCATTAGAATTTTGTATATATATATATATAGATATACGTATGTCAGGGAATTGGTAACCTTGTGTTGTATCTGATATGAGTAGCTATATATTATATAATTCTATATACAATCCAGTTTTATATGTAATAACACCCAGACATATCCAGCGTTTGAATATGTTCTAAAAATTACGATTCCATAGCTCCCGCACCAGCCGTACCACTTCCCCCGCTCTCCGGCGGGAAATGGTTCCATCCATTGAAGACCTAAGGGGAGACAAGAACCGGGGGATGTCAACCCACAAATAATGGGATACCATGGGATAATCATGGGATAATCATGGGATAATCATGGGATATAATCATAGGATATAATCATGGGATATAATTGGATATAATAGAAGAGTAAGGGACTTATAAGGGGATATTCCGGGGATACCAATCGTACTAGCAATACTAGCAATCGTACTAGAACTGGGATGTCATAGGTGTTTGAAATGGAAGGCCCAAACTTATCATCCAATTGTGAAATGTTTGGTCGTGGGGAAAACAATGGTGGCAAAGGCTAAGGGGAATGCCAATTTCAAGAAACACAAAAATAACATTTCACTGAGAAAAAAAACAATGGTCATGTCGACCTGCAAACATGGATTTGAAGACATGGATTGAAACCCAAATTGGGATCCAAGGCACAAACATGAGGCTTCTTATCATGGGAAGTATATTATATATATGGGTATTTCTTAGCCACGCAGCCGGGTCAAACTTCACAAATCTTCACAAATTCCAGGGATCGGGATGCATGGAAAGACGCATGTAGTTGAGCCTTCTCATTTCTTGGTAGATGTTGAAGCAGGCTGAAGTAGAACTCGCAATGAGCAGCTCTGGGTAGAACCGCGGCATTTTAATGCGCGCAATCACCTGCTTCCATTTTCAATCCAAGGGCACATGGGCTACGGCTTCTGGCACCCACACCATGCTCAGAGCGCAACTTCTAGAGGAGGGAACAGCACAGGACTAGCGGCAGGAACTCAAAACACTCCCTTAGATGCTCCAAGTTTGGAATACTTACCCTCCGGTAATCAAACATAGCAATTGGAAATCCTCTATAAATGGAGGTTTTACTGGGAAAATCCTCTATAAATGCTGGATTTTCCAGGGTACCCGCATTTACCCCACACCTGACCCACAATAGGGATGCTACTGGGCACATGGGATGGTATAATGCCGCTGCATTTTCAGACCATCAACATCTTTCCCTCAAATTCAGGCAAAGCCATAAGCTTGAAACATGTTGAAACCACGTCCAATTGGCCAAACATGATGTGACTTTTTCACACTTGTCCGATCTATTGCTTTACGAAAAAGTGGCTGGTTGAACCAATAGCAGTCCTATGCTAAACTTATATCATGATCAAAACCGTTAACATTGTTGGTGAGATCTAGATTTATCAACCTACCCCTCACCAACGTTTACCTACAGTATATTTGGATGGTTAAATCATATCCCCACCTTTTGTATATCAGTTTACTGGGTTTTCCATATCTTTTGAATCATTGAGAGCGACATCACCAATTCTGTTCCCATCATGATTCGTTCTATATCCAATATCATCCCAGTATACCACCATTTATGTTGTCTAAATCCTCCATGTCCCCATGTTTACAATTTGCAGGGATTTAACATATTGATGATATGTAGCACATCATCCGTTATTAAGTCCTGCATGTTTAATCCTCCATTATATATTCTCGATAAATTACATTAACCTGAAAATAGCTGAACTGAGGGCCATTGTGATTCCCCGAATCCGAGCCATCATTCCAGTGACGTCACGACATGAGGTCAGCACAAGTCATCCAGAGATTATATCCCCTCAAATCCAATCTCAATTAACCGAGAAGTGCCATCAAGAAAAAAACAACTCCATTGATTCATCCCATTAAATCCCAGTTTGCGGATGAACCAGAGTATCCATTGTTAAGTCCTCCATGTTGAATCCTCCATGAAATCCCATTAAAAAAACCTATCAAATCCTTTTCAATCACCATGAAATCCTACAAATTCACCATGAAATCCTATGAAAATCCCCATTAAACCCACCTTTCAACGCCCCGCGGATCACGCCACGAGACGCGGCGGAAGTAGCTGGTGTCAACGTCCGTCAGCTTCACAAGCCTTGGCGGGAGGACGTTGGGGCAAAAGGATCTAAAAGTGGTGAAGAAACAGAGAAACCATGGTGGAAAATCAGGAATTCACCGTGACAGAATGGTGGAAATTATGGTCTATTAGATTAACTAATCTAACATAATCTAACCATGAAAACTGGTGGAATTTATTAGGTCCGCCATGAAAATTGGAAATCATGGTGAACAATTTGGATTTTACCAGCCAAATAATTGGGATCTTTAAAAATAATAGGTCAACAATTGGGATTTTAGCGGCTCAAAAAGGGCTTTAATGGAATTTAAGGGGGATAATTATTTCATGGGATATGTTTTGCTAACCAACTTGATATTCCAGTTGCGTCTGCTTGAACATGGAGGTATCATCATCCCCAAGACTTGGATTGAGAATTCTGAAGAATCGCCTGGAAAGGCATCACTTGGGACAAATAGGATCAGATAATGTTGTTCATCATGGTCCAACATTGACTCAAGAAGTGGATAGTCAAATTTGTTGGTCCACGGACCGGGCTGCATAACATTGGTCCAACATTGGTCACGATGAAACATCGTGCACGTCATAAATGTATATCAGAATCGCGCGTTGGGCTCATGCTCAAATTGTTGTGTATGTGCATTGGTGGGTTGAACACACGTAGATACATTATACTATAGCACAAGAATGTGGATGCCCCTATAGATTTCAACTGCAATCTTTATGCAAACTGTAAACTCTTGTTTTGTACACCGGTTTACCAGTTCTCCTAGTTGCAACTTCATAGGCAGCCACTACAACCATGTTTATAATATATGCATACAAATATATGATATAATAATGTAATATACGTAGTTAACCCAAGTGATAAGGTCTTGGAATGTTTCATATGAAGTATAAGCTTGGATGTGATTGACATGTTAAATATATTCTTGATCCAAATATACCAAATATTTCATTAGTATACTAAATAATCTATATACATATTATCTAAAATCCAAGTGATCCAGAAAAAAACGTCATCGCAAGACACAACCGTAGACTAACCCACTCACTTTGATCCCTCAGATATTCTCTGACTCCTTGGCGTCTACCCCATGCTACCTGAAACTCGTCAAGTGGTTGCTACCCTCCGTTTTCATCAAACGTGGCTGCTTGGGAAATCCCCGTGGCCATGGAGAGTTCGTTTGCTGGGAAACTCATCGAACCTTTAATTTGCTGGGGGATTTTCCAGCTAGCAACGTTTGATGATACCGGAGGGTAACCATCGCCTGCACCCATGGCATCAAGTTGGTGACAACACTGATCACATCCTCATGAAACGGTTGCATAAACCCCCCATCTTCAAAGCCTTCCTACAAAGCCACAGAATCAAGTTAGGTTGGCAAGTTGGCATACCATTTTAAATATTCCAATATATACAAATCCAATCAAAACCCCAGTTAAACCAGCCATATGCATCCATTCTTCATTTTCCTACTCTTGATGCTTAAAACCACATGTTTCCTAAATCCTGCAATGTTTGATGGTGAATGTGGGCAACCCAACAATAAACCTACCATTTGAGGATCGTTTATATGATATCTCACCCAATTCCAATGATTTTGGGATGGTTTATTCATGGTTTTACCACATTAATTCTCAAAGTATAGCCACGATTACTTTTTTTTGAGGATTTAACATCAGAGAATCTGTACTATTGAAGATTGGAGAAAACACATTAACCATTCTTAACCAATCATTGTTCCATCATTCTGCCACTATCAACCATTATCACCCTCTCGTAAATAAAGATAGACCCTGAAAATAGCCATCTTTTAGTAGAAACTCATCTTCCAACCCCGATGAATGCCAGAATGTTAATTTACTGGATGATGATTAACCAATCATTATTCCATCATTCTACCATTAACCATTATCAACCATTGCTTAGATCCCTACGTTCCATCATGAAATCCTTTCACCCAGGGGGCCTTGGCGGCCAAGGTACGAGCTGGGAAGGCCACCCGCTTCGAAGTAGCCCGAGTAGCGAAAGACGCGCAGGGGACATACACCTTGACCGTCCGTGGTGGTGGGGGACGTGTTAGTTTCAGCCCCAGGGAAAACAAAGAAACTCAGCATATTTTATGGTGATTTAAGATGATTTCCATGGGATAAAATTAGTTGGACGCATTGGGAAAGAATAGCTGACGAACAAATGCTATCTTGTAATTTTACAACACTATTCAAGCCATGGCACCCTTATAGATTTTTCACCATGATTGACCTATATACTTGAAAGATTCTTAAAAGTGTGTTTTACATATATAGCAAAGTCTTGAAAAACCAAAGGGTAACTGCCCCCCCAAAAAAAAAGAATATCTGAATGGCGCCACATAGTATGAAACCTGGCGGATATGGTTGCACCCAGATTCTTGAACTATGGTTGCTAAACCGCGGTTTTCTGACACCGCGCCATTGTCAAATCCACAGATATCAAGATCTAAAATGGAGATCGTCATCCCAGGGTGGGCCATGGGTGAATCATCCCACTTCTTTTTGTGGTAGCAACGAAGATCGCCAAATGTCCCGCCTTTCACTGAGCGATGAGGTGTCAACCGCGTGGCCTCGCTGGAAATCAACCAGGCTGGTTGAAATAGGGTTCAACATATGGTTGTTGTTTAACCATCAACAAGCGGGATTCTATGGGATTTCATTGGGATTTCATGGGATTTGATGGGAATTTTACGGGATTCAAGGGGGTCCGGTGGAGGTGAATGGGATTTTATGGGATTTAGTGGTAATTTGATTGGATATAATGGGGTTTATGTAATGGGATTTACAGGTGTCTTTTGGGCTTTTGGTGATTTTATGGGATTCAATGGGATTTTACGGGATTTCGTCAGATTTAACGGTGATTTTATAGAGACTGAATACGATTTGTTGTGGTTTGATTGGGATTTGATAGGAAAGAACTGATCAACACTATATGTTGTAGTACCCCCCCAAAAATGTGGATTATATAGTTTATACTAATACAGTTTTACATATTGAAAAGGTTCAATTCATCACTATCTTAGATGGATTTTACCACGTTCTATCTTTTTTAATCTTGGGCGTTACTATATATCTACATATATCGGGGGTTTCCGGGTTTCCTCTTGAATATTGCGTACCCCAAATCATCCAAGTCAGTAGACCATGACTTCGTATTGAGAAGCGGACCAGCGGAGCGTAGCTGAGAACCCATGATGCTGGGAAGGCTCCACAGTTTTTTGCTCCCAAGTAGGATCAAACAAATACGGAGTACAGCAACAGCAACACTTAATTTTGAAGGACCAAGAAAAATAAGACAAATGATAGTTAACGAGCTCAAGTCATTTTATATACTGTGGACATATGTGAACGACTTGTTTGTATCCATTTAACAATCCACCGACCAAAGAGGGACATGTCTTTCCTATTCTTCCCTGGCAGTGGGACATGTCCACACACTTCCCTGTGGCTGAACATTGATCAAAAGGCAACATTGTGCAATTTGTGCAACTCTAGCACCCCCAAAATCCATGAGGACATGTATACAACAATCCTTGTATAAAACCTTGCTGCACTATCCCCCCAACTTACGTGGCCAACTTAGAAGACATCTGTCCTCTAACTGATTCTCAGGGTCAATCAGTAAATTTGGGAATGATAAATCGCTACTTCTAGTGGCAAAATCCCGATTATCATGGATGAAGTTCCACTAACAACCATTATAAGCATTTATTAAGCATGCATACCCATGGAAATCCCAAGCCTTTCGGCCTTTTGGGTTGAACCCTCATTTTTGGAGGTTGCTGAATCACCGCTCAGCGTTGTGAAAACCAGCTGACTCACCGGTTTCGAGCCAAGCAGCCAAGAATTGGAGGGCAGGCTCAAGGGGCCCCCTCAGTCGAGCGTTCCTGGCGCTGCCAACGTGGGTCGTGTGGAATATGTGGTGCATGGAAGGTGCTTGGGACATATGGAGGTTCCCTGAAATTGGGGGTACCCCAAAAGCACAGGTTTCAATGCTAAAATTGCCTATATAATTGTGTCATATTGTGTCTAATTTTGGATGATTTGGTGGTATACCCCCATTTTAGGAATGCCCCATAAATATCAATAATTTCTTCCCCCTATTACTAAAACACCCCCCCTTCCCAAAGAATGAACACGGTGATCTATCTTTACTATTAGTTTTTTTTTTTTTGTATTAGGGTACCCCAAATAATCAGAACAAACCTTAATAAACAAAAATCAAACGGTCGATTCCAAGATTTATTAAATCCCTTATCAAAACGACTTTAAGATATTTCTAAAAATAGGAATTCGAAGCTTTCCCCTAATAATTAAATAAACACCTGAATAAATACATATATATATATATATAAATTATGTCGGTATAATGGTACCCTAATAAAAAAACATCAGGCGTGATCCTATTTCTATTAATAGGGGGTACACACCATTATTTCACCATCCTGTTCTCCTATTGATTTTCAATTACCACAATTAAAAACCCAATTGCAACCAACCAAACAAAACCGAAAGTGGCACTCCACTCCTAGTTTTATTAATTAGGGGAGCTTTAGTAATAGAGGGTGGAGATTATAGTGGGAACAACATGGGAATATAATGGGACTGAATTGCTCACATTCAACTGTAAAACTGCCATCAGTGAGGGGAAAAAAGGCCCTTGGGGAGGTGAACAAAAACCTCACAGATATCCTAGGATATGCATAAAATTGGTTTATATAGACCCTCTGATGTCATGAAACATGGCTAGCTGGGAAATCCCCGAACTGGCTGTGGAGGTTTTAAGCTGGGAAACTGATCAACTAAATGGCTGATTTTCCATACATCAAGGGAATGACTAACACAATTACAAGATAGCTACCAATCAGTTACTCCGATTGACATCTCGGAATGGGTATACAATAGAATATAGACTATAGACTATAGATCACAATAGTTCTCAAGGCTTTTGCTTATAATCAGGGGAGAAGGTGCAACAAAGGCCGGACCCCTTGCTGACCCTTGCCGAAATCCGACTTGGAACTCCCACAAGAACTGTTGGAATAATGAAGCTACTAGTACCCAGAAAAATGCTGGAATAGGTTAGAAGCACGGGTGGAAAAAGTGGAGATCAAGTTAGCATAAAGTCAAAAAAATCAACTCCTACTTGGAAATTTTGATCGCTGTTTTTCTTTCATTCTGCGGTTGCTTTTCAACGCAAAATCCAGTTCCAGTCCTGTTGATCGCTGAAAAGCCGCAGCGGCACTCCGCACCCTTCACCAAGCCGAAGATATCAAGACCCTGAAGCGGCCAAAATGGTCACAACATGTCACAACAACATCCATCTATTGAGCATTTGGTTACATCATAGATCATCATAGTAACCTGAAAGAAATAGAAACGTAATTTATCGCTCATTGAATCCCATCTCCCCTCATCTTTTACACCCCAGAAGTGGTCTCAGATATCTGTTTTTTTCAATCTCCTAAACTGTCCAAAAGCATGTTTTTCTTTGGTGGTCTTTAGTATCAGGGAGAAGGGATTCGATTTCATGTCTCAAGGTTTTTCTATGTCTTTCCCCAAGGGTTCGAGAATTCCCGGAGTGGTTGTCCTGGTGCTGATTCGTCTCATCAAATCAAATCAAAGGGGGCAGGGTCAGGTTTGGGCCCAAAAATTGTTGTAACTAGCCAAGCAATTGCTGCAATTAACATCAATTAACGTTTTCCCCAGCACATAGCGTAGAAAAGGATAGAAAAGGCCTATTGTAATCCTATACGTAACCCAAGCAGCTCGAGACATCATCGGGGGTCGAGGGGTGTACCAATCAAAATCGATATATTTGTGCACAAACTTAGGGACACTTGGAAACTAGATTTCCACCGCGCAAAGTCATGGGTGTTTTCCCATGATTCCATAGCAGGATCGGAATCCGATGCTGGTCCCCTTCTTGTTTCTGTCCGCGTTTCAAAACCCAACTATACATTTCAAATCATCAACAAATGATATCAAATGAGCAGTGTTCAGAACCTGGGTTGATAATTATTTATTTGGGAATTTTGGGATTATTATACTACCTAATAGATTGTTGATACTCACAATCCAGCGGCTGGGAATCCATATTCAACAACGGAAGGCAGAAAGTGAAACCTCCACTCACTGGGTAAGCTTCTAGGAATCCCAACATCGAAATGTCCCCCACAATAATTTATAAATGATGTTCTTCCATTTTCTCGAAATGTTCCCATGAATTTCCGGACAGAAATGATGACTGATCTTTTGAATAATAGTTTCCATGATTTCCGAATATCTCTCCCCTGGATTTTGACCTTCCCATCTTCCCAGATTTTTCCATGGCACCTTGCTGGTGCAAAAGGAGAAGCACAAAGACGGAGACATTGCCTCAGTGCTTTCGAATTTTCAAGAGAGCAACTTGGAATAACTTGGATAATTTATTATCACAATGGAATAAACTGGACTCGGATGTTTTCTTATTGTAGATGTTTACAACATGTTATTATTACAAGACTAAATATTACTCAGATGGATTTATTGTAATTTAGAAGCAAATTACCCCTAAAAATTGAAATTATATGTTACAGTACAATAGGCATTGTGGATTGATTGTGCAGAATTTCCCCAAACTCATCCGACTCATGGCAACGTTGATTGATATCATATCCACAATACTTCGGGAGAATAATTATGTTATATATATATATATATGGAAAATTACGCCCATGATTGGGGAAAATATGATTGGGAAGAACACATTGTGTTCATCCTGAAGGTAAAATCAAGGGATTTATACATTAGCAAGAAATTTGGAAAATAGTATGCATGGTAATGCCATCAAAATTGTGTGGATGTGATGGGAATATAGCCAACAAATCGAAGACATCATCAAATACGGGAACCATAGGCAATGTATGGGAATTCCAAGAGGGCAATACAGGGAAACTGAGGATAAACCAACATTTTTCTGGTTATGAGGGGATATCCTGGGATACAACTGACCCGCCATGGGCTTCCCTGAGGTAGGAGAGTTGAGCTCCCCATTTCTGGGAAGTCAGACAGGGATGGTTTTATTATTGGGTTAAGCAAAATCTTTAGCCTCGGGTAATCAAACCTGGCTGACTTGCAAATCCCCGAACTAAATAGAGGTTTTAATGGGAAGGCCATCTATGTAAATAATTGATTTTTTACTGCCATGTCTGATTACCGGAAGGTACGTATGTTGGAGAATACAATCAATGCTATCAAACTTGACTATCCTCTATATATTTAGTATTTTTTTGTCTCATCCAACTCAGTGAAATCCACGCTGTTGATAGCCATCTGCTTCCCAACATCAAACTACCCTGAACGTGGCTAGTCTTAGATATGTCTGCCCTTCCAAACAACTATCTGATGAGTGTATCTGAATATATCATAATATAATATATATATATATATACTACAGAATTATACAGATCTCAGGTATCATATCATACATATGTGTGTCACATTGTATCACCACATATGACAACAGTATTCAAATTCGAAATTTCCCCAGCTGAAGTCTACCCCGAAACCTCCAGATTGCTGACCCAGCTACGTTGGAAGTCATCGAGTAGAAGGGCAAGCCACTCTTGCACGGTCCAGTCCCTGTGGCACCCCCCTTGAAGACATGGACAGTTTGAAGGGAGAAGTGAATGGGATTATATGGGATATATATCCTTAAAATACATGGGGAATAACATGTGTATATATATATATATGTACATATGGAATATATATCCTGAAAATATGGGGATATATATATATATATGGTACCCCCCCCCCCCCC
>BGPT01001018.1:172320-209344 GCA_003297045.1 Symbiodinium sp. clade C Y103
ATGTCTGTTCTTTGGTATTTCTGAAGGATTTCTATGGAATTCCCATGGGAAAATCAATTCAAACTAGATGGATATGAATTGAAATGCTTACTAATCCTTAGATTTATTCTGCTTATAAAGGAGAACACATTGAAAATGAATTGATGTGACTTGAAACTGATGCATTGGCTTCCAAATCTAATCAATGACTATACCTTCTNAAAATGAATTGATGTGACTTGAAACTGATGCATTGGCTTCCAAATCTAATCAATGACTATACCTTCTTGAAAATCACTTCAAAACATAAGGCATTTTTTTAGCTACAAAATATGCCAAAAAACTGTAAATACCAGTCAAAATGCAAAAAAGGTGGACCTGGGGGGGGGGCTAGCATATATATATATATATGGATATGTGGATATGTTATCATTTCACTAACCAAGTTGATAGGATATAGTTGGGTTTGTTCATAGATGTTAATAGGGATACCCACTATGGACTAGACCCATTTTAATGGGGGAAATGATGACAATCCATTGGAAGGGTCTACAAGAGGAAAACCACATGAAACGCTCTAGTTTGATCAATTGTTTATAATTAATGAAATTGCCTGTTGATTCTGGGTAAATCGCAGATTGTAGGCTCATCCGTGGCTTATGCTAGATAACCAACAAATCACTTCATCCTTAGCTGGGTTTAGCCTTAGCCGTAGCCTTGTATCCCTTTTATGAAGCAAACATGCTATTAACTTACCAAGCCAAGGTCAGCCCAGCGGGTCGTTGACAACTGCTGGTTTTGTCTTAAAATAGAAGGCACCCCAATTCCCAATGATGAATTATCATGTTTTCCCAATGATGAATTATCATATTTTACCAATAATGAATTATCATGTTTTCCCTATGTTTTGTTTTGTTGGCAATTTTGGTGGCTCAAATGATCAAGTTGGATAATTGTCGAACCCCTGAAATCTCATAAATTCCGATTAAATCCCACATTTTGGGGGCGAAACCCATAGCTTTCGTTGCTCTTAGCGTCCACAAACACCTTCACCGTGGCCGCATCGCGGTCCTTTGTGCTTCAGGCAGCTCAGGTCGCGATAATCAGTTCCTCCCCGGTTGCGGCAGGTGCGAGTTGGTCCAGTTGAGTGGGATTTGATGAGTCCTAACAACAACTATAATGGGAATATAACAGGCATAGCAGGTATATGCATTTTATATTTTTAATGGGATTTTGTAAAAATATATAACTATATATATATACAGTATGTTAACCCAACTGAGTATTATATATATATACATACACATAGGTTGTGGTCTTTCCCGAGTCATGACTGGGATTCCTCAAGTTTTGACCATGGCACATAGATGACCCTGATCAAGTTAATGTCATATTCGGATTAATAACCCCCCAGAAGGTAGGTACCTAGGGAGAAGGTCCCGCTAAAGTTTTCCCCCTAAATAGTCAACCTCCTAAGTTGAAGTCATAAGGGATCAACTTCCAATTGATATCAATCTATGTTCAATCGATTTTACTTTGAAAAACCTAGAAGGAATCTAAAGTTTCGTATAGAATAGAAGGATTTCAATTGATATCAAGCGACTTTCAACTGATTTTCCTTTCACAAAACCAAGAATAAAAATACATCTAAACATTAGAACGGATTTCAATTGATATCAATCTACTTGCAGTTGATTTTCCTTTTAGACCAAAATGAAATCTAAAGATTAGTGAGGATTTCAATTGATATCTATCTACATTCAATTCCTTTAAACCAAAACGAAATCTAAAGGGGCCAAGGGAAAGGATTAATAAAGGGAAACCCTATGGTATGCTATGGTATGGTATGGAACGGTATGGAACGGTATGGTATGGTATGGTGTTTCTAAAGCAACTACTAAGTATGTACGTCTCATTTGCCCAATGTGCTCAACCAATGATCTAAGAGGAGAGCATCTGGGCAAGCAGAGAGCTACTCACACATCGCCATGAAACGGTCTTTCACTGGTCACCGGTTGTGAGATGAAACAGCAAAACGTAGCATCTAGTCCGGAAGATCACCTAGCTGCTGTATGCTGAAACTCCCTTTTTTCCATTTTCAGCAATTCAAATGCCCTGTGCGCTACAAAGCCTTCTGAAACATTGAGTTACATAATTGGCTATGGCCGCGAAGTTTTCCTCATTGATCATATTATACGATGAAAACAAGAGGTTAAGGAAGGCTAAGCCACTCCACCTTGCCGGGATCCCCTCACAGTTCCTCCTTCATGCAATGTAAAAGTGTTCACTATAAATGCATTCGCACAACTTTGGCGCCTAAACCCAGTTGACAGCCACAATGCGCCCTGACTAAAGCTTGCCTAACTTCAAACTGATGTCTAATGCCCAAAACACTTTTCATGGTTGTTGAAACCCACTGAAATCTCCTATGGCAATCATTGAGATCTGGGAATAAAAGGGAAGACCGGTCTGCGCAAATCATGAAAAAAACGTGGCAACCAAACATCTCCAAGAGTCAGGGCAAATTGTAACAAGTCGCTTGAAACTTGTGGCCACTTGGGGCTGAGTGCCCCAAAACGACCATCATTACATCAGTGAGGTCGCAGTGAGGTCGTTATAATAGTTTACCCAAATAATTTTGACGATTTCACTCCCCCCCATTCTCAATTTGGGGATGGTGGATCCTATTGCTTTACTAAGGATTATGCAAACCATGCCAAAGATCTCAAGAGAAGTGGCGCACGAAGATTTTGCAGTCTGAACCCCAGCCCGGCTCCTTTGTTGTGACCGTTCTTTGCGGCCTTGTCGTGTGATATCAAGAGATTGAAGCAACCCAGCTCCGTGTAGGGTGACCTCGCAACTGGCTGGGCATATGGTATAAAGCCTCTGGGAATCAAAGGCAGCTGGCTGGGGAAATCACCGAACTAATATCGAGGTGCTAATCGGAAAATCCTCTTTTTGAATGGTGGATTTTCCACTGCCATGGTTGATTACCGGCGGGTAATGGTTCTACTGCCATGTATGATTACCGGAGGGTAATGGTGGTTGAACAAAAATGGATATATCATGGGAATATATAGTATATATATATATATATGATATAGTGGGGATATAGGACTGATCAAAAACATTATACAAAAGCCACAAGACTGGGCAGATGAACATCCATAGATCTCAGCCATGTTGGTGCGAAACCCAGGGTATCAGGGTTTTGAATGGTTTTGACTCATAGCCATCTCAAAAAATCGGACAAAACTTGGGGGCTGATGGTTCTCCAGAAATGGCATCATATACCTGGCAAGGGATTTTCTGGTGAACAGCCGGGGTTGTGGCGGCCCACCTCATATTTGTTGTGAAACATAGGGGGTTACTCCTCTTTGCTATCAACCAAGTTGGTCCGGCAAAGGCGGGGATGAACAAGTCGAGGAACTGTGGCAAAAAAATGTGGAAACTACTACCCTCCAAGAAGAATCAAACACGGCAATGAATGGGGGATTGTTTGATTACCGCAGGGTATACATAGTATATATATATATGTATATACAAGAGTTTAGTCAGACATTTGGAGAGATCCAACAGCACTTGTGGTAGTTCAAATGTCTTCACCTCCAAAAAAGGGGGTGGGTGTTTGCGACGACGGGAACCCCACCACTACCCAAACATCGGGAATTGAGATGAGAAAGAAAATAGTATAGCCCATTCTCTGCATGAGAGTTTATTTTTTCTAGTTCACCCCCTCCATGTAACAATATCAAGCCTCATTGCAAGCACCATTATATCATGTTATATCATGATATGGAGGTTTTTGGGGCTACTCCCAAATCATCCATTATAATGCATTATCATGCATTGTCATGCATTATCATCCATTATCATCTATTTAAAATCATTTATCATTAAAATGGGATGTTCCCTTATAAACCATTCATTTTGGGGATCCCCCATTATCTAATTAAAGCAGCAGTAGTAAAAGTAGCTGCAGGGCCCATGAAATCCTGTGACAACCAGGCCAGGACAGCCCCAGCCAGTTCGTTTGCTAAGTTGGTTAAACTAACTTCAAGGTGACTCTACGGGTTGTGGATGGTCATGGATGGTTATGGTATGTATCAAACTGGTTAGATGTGGCATATAATGTGTTCTAATCCGAGAAACATACCTGGGGCATCACCTTACATCTGCTTCAATTCCACTTAAGCACTGGAAAAAGTGGCAGTTCTACACCTGCTGTTGAGAGGGCACCCCGCATGTTGTTTCCACGAAGACAGGAACATCGCGCCGAAAAGAATAGTTCGTTCTGTACCAGAGATAACGGTCAATCTAGTATCACGCATTTGAAATCATTTGGACCCCCACATCCAAATTCGGCGAACATCCAAATTTCATCCAATTTCTTGATTGACAGGTAATTCTCCCAAATCTTGCTTCATTCTGCCCTCCAGTGTTTCCTGAAAGGTCTTGACCTGTTCAATGCCATGCTCGATAATCATATCTTCGGTTTCTGCTTGTGCCATGTCCTTGCTTGAAGACGCAGCATTGTGTTGAAACCATACTTCAGTATGGCTTGCTGGAACTTCACCCAGCAAAAGTTGGATGATTCCCAGCTGTAAACACCTCCATTTAGTTCGAGGATTTCTCTGCTGGCCATGTTTGATTACCAAAATCCCATTCATGTCCCCTTCAATCACCAAGAAATACTATTCAAATCACCATAAAATCCCATGACATCACCATGAAAAATCACCATGAAATTCCCCTAAAATTCCACAATAAAATCCTAATTCTTCATCAGCATTTCGGGCAAAAAAAGGATCCTATCACCCACTGTCTGCTTTTTTCGAGTGGCTCTGGCTCAAACCAATCCGCCTCCAGGCATCGAAAAATTGGAGGAGGGCCATTGGAAAAGGTGAAGAACAACTGGGGAGACCGAAGAGTTTTGCAGGGATTTCTCCTCGGATTTATGGCTTTCAATGTGATTTTAGTTGAATGTTCTTGGGATTTCATTGTGATGTCATGGGTACTTGCTGGGAGGATGTTGTGTGTGGGGGGTTCACTGGATTGCAGGGTGGGATACCGAAACCGGGACCATGGAGTGAGGTCCATGGGATGTACAGAAAAATGGGACAACTGGGAATGTCAAACATTGATTGGGGGAGAACTAATGGAATTATGTAACTATGGGATACTCATGAAATCTCATGAACTCATGGGATAAGATGTGCTAAATCTCAACAATGGGGAATTCACCAACAATAGGAATCAAAAGATAACAAAGCAAATAATCGACATCAATAAATACATAAATCGAAAATCACCGAAATAGTGTTGGCGGTTCTCATGGTTCATCCCACTTCTCCCTACAAGATAGTTCTTCATCACCATGTTTGATAGTCGAATCCCAATCTATAAGCTAAATCCAACAGTTCTTAGAAGTTCTTGATGATTACATAGATCATCATAGATCCACATTTGGTGTTGCTCGAACTTGGTCCATATTCAACCCCTGGGATTTTCATCCTTTCTAGAAATGGAAGGAACAGTAAGTCAACGTGATGACCCTGCCATCAGCCGGGGCTTGGAAGATGAGCTTCACTAAAAATGGCTAACATGTTCAGGGTCGAACTGTGAATTGGGGAGAGGGTAAATGCCTATTTCTAGTGGTAAAATCATGTAAAATTCAAATCATTGCTGGTTGAGTTCCATTGATAACCATCAAGAACTAACCATTCATAATCCCTTTCGATCCACTATCACTATAATAAATCCCTATAAATTCCTGTTTTTGTGAGAAACAAATATATAATTCCCTATGATTTACCATTGATAGCCATAATTCTTTCTGATGAATAACCATCTCTGACTTGATTTTCGTTGGTGCCCGAGGCTGGCACCTTTTTGGCAGGGCACATGGCGCTGTCCCCAGCGCAACTGATCTCATCCTGGGCTCACAGGTTTCAACCAGGGTCCAAATGGTGATATCAGTGATATCTGATTTCATCATATTTTGTCGCAATTAGATCACTGATATATACCAGACATTATAATTAGTTTATATATTATCAATCAGATCCAATATCTACTTTGGTTTATCAATTAGATCACTAACTATCCCGTGTATATATATAATACTAAAAGCATTACTGGGATACTTTCCCCATTACTGTAGCTGCTGATACCCTCTGGTCCACTGGTCATTTAACACTTTGCTATGGAAGTCATGGCCCACTTATAGATAATGTATAAATGATTTACATTGATTTACCAATTGACAAGTGTGATTTTCCGTAGCTATGTTAAATGGCCAAAGGGTATCATCATCTGGCTGGTAGTTTAACCCATCCTAAACATATGCTCATCATCTCAACTACTCATCCCTTTTGTATGGTTGAAAAACAACTGATTTTTGAAACCAGCAACCAGTCATATATCATGATAATACAATGTGATGATGGGATAGGTCAAAACAACATTCCATGGGCGATATACTGCACCTAACCAACATCACATGATAGTTTGGTGGCTCTGACAATGGGGATAGCCATGTTACATGACATGTTTCTTACAGGGAAAATGATGATTCAACAGTGGACTTTCGGGGATCATCTCGCCACAGGGCTGTGGTTTCTGGTTGGTTACCTTGTCCCCATCTCTCTGAATGAACCTTGGTGAATGGTATATGTTTTTTGTACATCTGTCTGAATATATATATATATAGATATGTATATATATATATATCATCATGTATAATCAATATTATATATATATATATAGATAGATTTCTTATCTATGTATATGTACATATAATTATATATATATATTCATATAATTTGATATATATGGACATACAAATGGAGTTGAGTCAAAGGTCTGCCTGCAGAGACCAACCAACATTTTACTGACCAACCAAAATGCTGTTGGATTATCATCGTGTTCCCCATCTGACTCGCCACCCAATCGGTGAATCTCCCATTCTCAGCAATATTAATCATTATATTGATCCTCCATACGCCATATCATAGTGTTTGCTTGAAATATATCCAATTGTATCTCTTAAAAGGAAAAACAACACATTGTTATTCGAACGCATTGAATCCTCTGGTTGGTTCAACCCCCGTTGAAATGGCCTTCACTTTGCAGATAGATAGATAGATAGATAGATAGATAGATAGATAGATAGATAGATAGATAAGATAAGATAAGATAAAATAAGATAAGATAAGATAATAAGATAAGAGAAGATAAGATACGATAATATAACGTCGTGTTTTCATCGCATCCCTAAACAACAAATCCTGCTTTCAGCACTCCCCCGCCAAGCTTCACAGCTGCAAACCTGTGTCTCGGGTGGCTTCCCCGTGTTCATACAATGATCCTTGAGGTGGATGCGCGACATAGAGTCAAGGTGGAATTGGACGTCTAAGACGCCGCAGATCTTGATTTTTCTCTTTTTCCTGGTTGGATTAATGGTACAATATGCTTTTTAAGGGATTTATGTCATGGGATTAAATTGGACAATACTGGTGATATCACACGGGATATAACATGATATAACATATTTATGTAATTAACCAAGTTGATATAAGAGTCGGGTGTGTCTGAAAATGGGGTATATCCCCCAAATGGTTATCTTGATTAATACCGAAAATTAATGAAAAGACCAGACCGGAATTGGGGGTATTTCCACACAAACCCATCGGAGCAGTGTTCAGCACCCTGTCGTCCCTTCAGAAAGGTGGCTGCTTAAATGGAAATTCCCCTCATGGATTGTGATAATCCACAAATGTCCACAAATTTTCCAGAGTAGTATAGTCCACCATATAGCTATCAACCGACCAGGCTTTAACGAACATTTTTGAACACTGCTCATGTCGTGGAGAACCAGAAAGGGCACAGGATTCCAGCCTGGGATCTGGGAGAGTTGGATAAGTGCCATGTCATTGGGGTACCCCAACTCATCCAAGAAAATTAGATCAGTTGAGTATTGAAACCTGACTTGGGGATTCCCCATGTTCAGAAACCTCAAGGTCAACACCCCAATATCTGCAGGTTTCAAATGCGGCATCCAATCCCTGCATGACAAGCCACTAGTTGGCCAGACATTGGACAAGATTCCCCCCCCATGTTCAGGAGAAGCTCATTGAGACATGGACTAACATATCCAACAACATATTCCAATGACCATTCTTCCAATCATGTTCATAAAGCAACTAATACGGACACATGATGACACATGTGGCGGTTTTGTACGCCCGCCTTGTTCCCCCAAACCATCTTGTATTGGATCTTGGAAAAACATCGAGAGGCTGGTGTTGTATATACCTTTTAAATCATCGTTTACCCTTTGGTTGTTCAATTCGGATGACCCCTTGCAGTGGGAAGAGTAATCCAAAAAAGAACAAAAACCAATAAAACACATGCCCTATATAGATTCCCCAAGTAGCGGATTTCCATGGATTTCCCATTGGGAAAAGAATCCAAATCATCGACTCAGCAACTCCAGCTAAATTCGAATTTATACACGATTTTCCCATGAAACCCTCCATTTACAGAGGCTTTTCCATACTTTTAGGGGATGGTATCTCCTGAAGATGGTCATGAATTTCTCGTCCTCTGACAGGACGGCCATCTCGAAAATGTTGAAACACTGAACTTCTCGGATTTGCACACGCCCTTGGCGGGAACATCTTGGAAGCGTTTTAAATCCCTTCAACTCATGTAAACCCTGGGAATCACCTGGTTTTAGATCTTCCAACTCCCTACTTGGCAGGGTCTATGTTGGTGAAACCAATCATCCGATTGGACAGAGATGGTTATAGATGTCATGGATGCATTAAGGTCACAACATGTCTATGTTTATATAGTATTTTGTGACATTGCATATCTCAAAATCTACTCCATATTCATCTAAATTTCACATGTATGTATATTTATATATATATACGGACAGATACGCATATCATGCATATATCATATATATATATGTATACATACACATATTTACATTCTGTATCATTTAACTGTAATATTATGTAGATACATATCATATGGTACATAACATACATGAATACATAACATGTATACATATACATTGTCTTCCTTGCGTACGATGTGTATGTATTGACTATGACTAGACCCAGACTTCCTACAAGGTGATGAGCCACAGCTAGCCAAGTTAGTTTATGATGTTAACAAACTTACAGTTTAATGCCATACAGTTAGCCAAGTCTACTATCATTGGGCTATAAACCAATTACATATCATACTATATGGATGTCTGGTGATTATAACTGTACTTAGGTGGGTTTGTAAACAAACGGGAACCACATCTTGGAAAACCATGGGGATGCTGGGTATGCTACATTTGGTCACGTGATACTGAGATGTCGATTTGTGACCACTATTCGATCGTAAAAACAAACATCCGAAACCACCAGCACTACGCGATGCAATCTCACCCCTCAAAATTCCAAACTCTCATAATTAATTTTCAGAATATGACATCAGTGACTTCAATTTTACTATAAATGTCAAGCATTCAATGTCCATAATTTTCAGAATATGACATCAGTGTCCGTCAATTTCCCAAATTTATGTATAAAACCATCATTCGTGGAAAAACGTGTCCACGTCCTTCCATGTCAGTTCCCCTCGGCAATCAATGGGTTGGTTTAACGGAAAATGCCAAAACATATATGCAGGAAATCCCAATATTTCGTGGGAAAATCCATGATTTCCAGCTAATATTTTCCTTCTGATCAATCCATTTCATTAGTCTGTTTGGGTCATCATCTGTCCATGTTCTATGAAGTCAGCAAAAATCCCCTTGAATCCCATGGTATAAATCCCATTAATCACCATTAAATCACCATAAAATCACGATCGAATCACCATTAAACCCCGCTAAACACCATTAAAAATCAAAACACCATAAAATCACCATTAACCCCACTAAACCCCATTAAAACACCATAGAATCAGCATTCAACTCCATTAACCCCCAGTAGATCACTATAAAATTCACCATGACTTCAGCGCCATGTGTTCCAAGCGACCAAAGCTACAGGAGGTGCAATCGGTCCACGACGTGGCGTGCCAGGCAGCGTCTATCCACGCTGGATCCACATCCCTCCCGAGGGCCCAGGCTGTGGCATAGCTAAGACTTTTCATGGGAATTCCATGGATTTTCATGGGGATGTTCATGGGATTTCATGAGAATTTACCCTCTGGCAAACTAACTATGGAAAAACACAATTTTCAATGGTTCTGTTAGTTTAACAGAGGGTAAACTATTCATATGGATTCAACCAACGGCAATAATTAATTAAGACTTGTTTTCGGGGCTTATTAAGCACCAATCACTACACTAATATGGGTGTTTTGATCATCGATTGTTCGGGGGGTCACCTTTGGTGGGGTTGATTAAATCCCCATGATTAATTTGTTGGGAGATGACATGAGATCAAAACGGCGATGTGAACGTGATTGGGAGATGATATGTATATGGCATGTGTATATATTCACATATAGGGGTTTCCTAAAATGGAGGTACCCAAAAATGGATGGTTTATAAGGGAAAACCCTACTAAAATGGATGATTTAGGGGTACCCCTATTTTAGGAAACCTCAAACGGAATTCATATGAGTCAAATATCATAGACAGTATGTGGATCCAGCCGTAGCCATGTAAATTCATGGGGCTTCCGAACGGGGTATGATGCTGCTAGGATTCAGTAACTTGGAAACATCCCAATATTTGCTGCTTGCTTCGCCTTCCTGGCCAAGGTATGTTTTTGTTTGTTGTGTAAACCAAGTTTTCTAGCTTCATTTCAACTCATCTTCGGTGCTTCAAACCCCCCATGTTCAATGAATGTTCTGCAGCTTCCAAGCCATTCTTCCCACCCGATTTCTCTGCCTTGGTTGGGCCGTGGTCCGGTCAGTCCAAGTGGTAGTCCTTGGTGCTCCCGCGAATCCCGGACAACGAGGTAGACTTGGGGACCCCACAACGATTCAACATGAAAAAATGCCAGCCACTTGGGATATGACTTTGGGTCCACCATGACGTGAGAAAATCTCGTGTAATCATGCACCTAGATTGGTGTTATTAGTCGCTACAATCCTATCAAATAATATGATTATAGACCATAGATGACCATAGTACTGTATTGAAACCCTTTGAATCCTTTGATCTATATATAGCTATAGCACCTACTCTATGGCATGTTAAATCATACGACCTTACAGTATTCATAGGGAAATACCTAGTAACACATATGCATATGCATACACAAATCAATGTATATTATATTATAATATATTATATATTATTAGTATTATCATTATTATTATCATTATTATTATTATCATTATCATTATTATTATTACTATTATTAATTATTATTATCTTATGATTCTTATCATAATTCATTGTTATTATTGTTATTATTATCATTATTATTACTATTATTATTACTATTATTATTATTATCATTATTATATTATTATCATTATTGTTATTATTATCATTGTTATTACTATATACCCTGTGGTAAACAAACATAGCTATTGAACATGGCCATTTATAGTTGATTTTTTCCAAGTAAAAAAATGTGATTTTCCATAGTTATGTTAGTTTACCAGAGGGTAAATCCTATTAAATCCCTCTTAAATCCCATTAAAAATGGTAAATCCCTATTAAATCCCATTAAAACTGGTAAATCCCTATGAAATCCCATTAAAAATGGTTGGTTCGCCATCAAATAGCCATCATACAGAAGAACCCTCCCTGCAACATCTGCGAAAGGCCCGTCGAGCATCGCTTCCGTCACGCTGGTCGTCGAGGTCGCATGCCTCAGACACCAGTGGTTTAGTGATCTGGGGATGGGTCAATACCTATTAGTAGCAGATAAAAGGGGGAATAATCATGAATAAACATCCATTCACTAGCTATTTTAAGATACCTAGGCGAAAGTGAGAAGTGAGGGTTTTGAGCCATAACCATATTAGTTGAAAGATGATTCATATTAGGGAACTTTTGCTATAGGCTATAGTCATGGTTGATATTAGAGAACATTGTTGTCATTAAACAAAAAAAGGTCTGTAATATTATTGAAATGTGCTATTGAAAATGCTGACAATCAATATATAATACTAATGATATACCCCCCTTAAACCTATAATCAATAATATTGTGTGTAAAAACCAATAAGGATGCAAGCCAATACTGCATACATGTACATTCATTATGATGTATATATATATATATCATATCTCTATATACGCACAATATCATATAATACTATAGTTTCCTTGAGAGTTGACCATTCAGAGGCAGTCCATTCTGCAGAGGTCTTTCACCCGAACGTTCTTAGGAAGCTGTGAAACGATCGCAAACTTCTGTGCAATCAATGACAACTTCTGTTGAACGATGACAACTAATCCTTGATTGGATTATCTGACTATCCCATATATAATTGTAGTCTATCCCATTTTGGATAATGTTGACCCTTGATAAGTACGATGATAGTGAATTGTGTCAAGTTTTTCCAAAATATTCCAAAATAATTCCATTCTTGTGTCAATGCAGAGGTAGGTCGGTATCGTGTCCAACTTTTTCTTGGGTGGAAATGTTCAAAAAACCTTTTGTCCTTTGCCTTTACTATAGCTTTTCTTCCTTAGCTAGTCCCATTCTCCTGGAATCCTCAAACTGCCACATTCCCCCAAATATAAAACCCCTCATTAAAACCCAATGTTAAAAAAAAACACCCCAACAATGATTCAATGGGGTAGCCCATGAGCAACTCTGATCTTCACTAGTACGTTTGTTTTGGGGGTTCGGTATTGTGTCCAGCTTTTTCTTGGGAGGATTTTGTTCAAATAACCTACAGCTTTTCTTCCTTAGTTAGTCCCACTCTATTGTCTCGATGGTAAGGTCTTCTATTGTGTCCCACTTGTTTTGGTTGTTTTTTCAATTGAAATCCTTTCTTATCCATTGAGTTTCAAAGGAAAAGCAATTGACATTAACTTGATTTCAATTGAAATCCTTTCTTATCCATTGAGTTTAAAACGAAAAGCAATTGAAAGTAAATTGATTTCAATTGAAATTCTGACCTGACAAATAATTCAGACCCGGTTCGAGCAAATTTTTCTTAAGTCTGAATTGTTTGGAGGGGGGGGCCGTACACTAATCAAGGAACGACATTAATCCATCCATAATCTGTATTAGCCCAGTGGATTCATTGGATTCTCCCATACCCGGTGGAGTTCTCGTGGGTCAAATCCACAAAATTTCGGAGGACATCCGGTAGCTGCGAACGAAACGTCTCTTGAACGACCAGAAAAATGGGAGGTTAATCGGCACAAATGAGTGAGTTCAGCAAGCACCTTATATTACAATTAAATGTATATAATACCTACAAATATATTACAAACTAGATTGTGTATATATATATATATATTATATAACAATTAACTATACACCATTGCTTCCACTGGCAACATTTGCATTCGGCCTTGTGTTGGTAGATAACTCAGGGTTGCTATAGAAGGGCAATGGATTGACTCAGCTACCAATCAAGCCCAGCCAAAAAATTCCGTGTCTGCTGCTGGCGAAATCACCTTCCAACCTAAGGAGTTTGTTCAACCACCCCCTGAAACGCCTGAATTTTTTACCATGTGATTTTTCAGCCCATTTCATTCATCCACGGCTTTGAGCCATAGCTATATCCTCAAGTGTTGTAAGGACATTGGAGGATCATTCAAGTTTGGAAGTGACAAATAAGCCATGTACACTGGGATCCCACATACATCACTCAGTTGTATCCATGCTTGTTAATCCCCAATCCATTGGTTAATCATAGCCAATCACTACTTTGCCTAAACATCCGTAAATCCCTTGTTATCATCACCTGGTTACACAATCCCGCAGTTATTACATCCAAGTAGGGGTTATAAAGTTGAAATCCACACAGCATCCCTACCTCAAAATTTCAACGTCTCAGCTGCCGTACTTCAGCTTTGCCTTTCGCAGCCGTCAGGGTCGTCAGGGTCAGCAAACACAGCTGCAGCAGACCACCAGGCAGCCCCATGGCGAGTCGAAGGCGTCTGCAAGCTAGGGCCATTCTGGGGATAAGGGAGTTGCTGGTTGCTAAAGTGCTGGGGCTATCCCATGGAAAAAAACGAATCATCAATTTCTTAAAAAAAAAACTCAACAACTTTTGAAGCGTCACGATTTACCTGTCGGTAGAATGAAATGCACCATCTTAACCATATAGTAATCCCCAATGACATAGAATCCTCACAAATTTCTTTCCTAGCACCGAACTTTACCAACTTCTATCTGGACTTGGGGGGTTGCTTCTCTATAAACAATCACAGTAAAGTAACACAAAACAACGATTTTCCACCAGATCCACGACACCCGCAGGGCTTGGACCTGAAGAGATGTTTCCGATCCAAAAACAAAGGCGGCGGCATTTTGGAGACAGGGCCCAACTCGCACCAGATGCTACACAAGGTAAACAATACTCCAATTCTTGTTGCGTCACATTGCATCACTATTCCCACTCTCACCTATTTTCTTGAAGCCTACCGAAAAAAGCTGTAGTTCGACATGCCGCAAAAGCGGGTCTGAAAATTTTGGGAACCATTCCATCCACTGAAGCATGATGAATTCCTCAGGTGGAGCTATTGACCCGGATCTTCATGGTTTCAAACCCGAAGAGGTTGCAAGTCGTTGGGGATCATCATCTGAGATCATCTTAGGTAAGGATACACATAAGTGAAGATGTTTCATTTCTATAAGCAAAATGATTGTTAGATAGGTGAAATTATGTGAAATTAAAATATAGTTGCTCAATATTTATATAGATTTCTAGATGCTAAGAGTATTCTTAAAATTGCAACCAGATCTAAGTACAGCTGCAACATGATGTAACTCATTTTCATAACTTTCACACTTACGGTACGGTTTGCCATGGCGGCCAAAATTGCCTAACTGGTTGGTGGTTTCTAATCCCTCTGCATCTGGCTTTGGTACAGAATGGCACCCTGGTCTTCCAAACGAATGTTCCTCTCACCAGGGGTCCCGTGGGCAGTGGACCCATTCCCATCTTTTTGAGCGCCACAGTCGCAGAGTCAGAGTCTGCTCGTCTGCTCGGGCGAATTAGGGCAAACTGTGTTCACACAGTTCCACAGCCCATAGCAACCACTTATGCACTGCTTGCTGTCAACGAATTGGCACTGTGACCTGCATCTGTACAGTCATCCACGCAGCTGGAAACTTCGATGCTATGAACGAGCTACAAAAAAGCTACGGCAGCTAAGGTCATAGGCTGGTCACAGACTAGCCATAGGTAATTGAAATGACAAATTTCCACAGGGGTAAGTTGACATCAGGTTCAAACCTATACAGTAATTCATTATGTTGTACAACAAATGGTTTTCTTTTTATTGACAAAATCGAACTCCAAGCCATGTTTTGAACGTAACACACCATGTTTGACCAAATCACAGCAGCTTCCTGCGCCACGGATGCGGTCATCATGCGCCAAACATCAAACGACCGCCCGGGTCAGCGGGCATTGCACAGGGAAGTGAATCATGGTTTCATCATCTGCAGTTTCCTGTTGCATCTTGACTACAAATGATCAGAGTATGCTGCATGCAATAATAAATATGTATACTATTTATATATATATATATATTGTACATTTTATATATACATAAAGAATCTACGTACAAAAATGTACAAAAATATACTAACATTGCCATGCCTTTGGGTCAAAAATCAACACACCAAATATGGCAGTTCAACCGTGGCCCCCCTATCGAATCCTATCAACCTACAGAATGTGTGGTAGATTTCCCCGATGGGGATTGCAATTTCAACAAGAAATACTTCATATCGGCGCCCCCCAAAAGAGAGAACTGTATTTCTAGGATGCTGTAGATTACTGTGTTTCCCATATTTTCCAGGTTTGTATATAATATCATACAATTATACATGCAGATATTGTTAAATGATGTATACACATTTTGGGGATGCTACTTAAGTTACTTCCTGTGCAATAAAACTGGTGAATAGTTCAGCAAAGCTGTTGAGGGACAGCTTGCAGTTCTTATTTTCCGATTCATCCCAGGCATGGAGACAATCGAAAGCATTGGACCACCAATCAAATCGAAGCAGTTGCTGATGTGTGTCCTGAAATCACAATTTTTGTGGGTCCACAAACCTATAACAAAACCCTACATCAAACATCAGGTGCAAAAGATGATTTTCAGAAGTGATGTTCTTGTCATTTTAGAAGGTGCATAATCCATCATAATGGCTATGGGTCAAAACCCTGGTACCCTTCTGTTCACATCAAAATGGCTGGATTTATGGATGTTCATCCCCCCAAAATATGGCTACGCTGCTGACACATCCCCAAAAAAATCTGTCCCTGAGCTCTTCCCCGCTGCCAACGATGGAGCGAATTGTGGCCCAAACTGCGAGGCGTCCTTGTGAGTCATACGTTTTGTTCATGTATTTTTTTCCTTTTAGATGTTCAAATTGGGGTTCCTAAAAATGATGGTACACCCAAATCATCAATTTTATACAGATTTTTCATGAATTGTCTAAAACCATCCATTTTGGGGTAACCCCCCGCAAACATATCCAATATTGAATTTTCCCAAATTGTCTTAAACTATAGCTACTAATCGTATGAAATATGAAAGACCTCCTAGTCGGAATACAGTGATTACAGGCTGATTCCAGAAACTATGATTTAAATTTCGTGAACATTTACATTTAGAACCACTTAGGAGGTGTTCAATATCAGGCGGATGGGATTACTGACCAAGTTGCTAGGATCGCGCTTACTTGGTCAATGATTGAATGTGTTCAACCATAAACTGATGGACCATCAGAAAGCAATCATTCGAATCCTGGATGAATTATATATAAGCATCCAGCAGCCTGAATTAAATTCCTTCTGGGACAATTACCCCTTAGAATTACCCATCATTCCACTAAGTCGCTGCCATCAGGTCGCTGCGGGTAGATGTTATTGGAAGGTCATGGACCAATAAAATGTAGTCCAAAGTGAATTAGTCACCGCCACCTGATGCTTTTCTAGTTGAGACTAATTGCTATAGCTATAGATTCAGCAGTCTGCCTCGCGGATGGGTCTTGGTTGGTCAAATCATTTTTGTGCTGTTGACAACATCGCGCTTCGAGATACCATAAGAAGAATATGTTTTGGGTCATGAAATCAGTACTGTTCTATTCCGCGTACGGTACAGTTCTGGTGAGGTTGCCAGCTGCATTTCCACAACATGATCCAGCCAACTCAAAAAATCCGACAATTTCTCTGCATCTTTCTGCTGTAGGCAGAATCTCATCGATTCATCTCCTGCATCAATCGGATGCTAGATCTGGAAGGCATGGGTCGATAGCTATACAGGACCATCAGGGTGGGATCTTCATAACAGCAATATGTATCAAAAAAAAAAACATGTTTGTGTGAAAACCAGTGCAACAGGGTCTTGACTCATTATAACTTCTTACAGCAGCTCATGTGCAGGAAGCTACGGTCCCGACATGATATGACAGGCTCACAAGGTGGTGCCCAATTTGTGACAGCTGAGTTCGTGCACCCAAGTAGCTGCAGGTGGGGTTTCTTGTGCTGAAATCGCTACTTCGGTGGGTTCATAAACAACTTTTGTAAGGGGGCACCGTGTATCCCGGCAGTGAGGTCGTGAGAAGTCCAAAAATCTTCTCTAATCCAATGAAGTCCGATCCCAGCATCTCGCATTAAATCCCAGTAGAAAAAGTTTCAAAATATAATGAACAGGACAAATTGGTGTTCGCTTTACTACGTTCTGACTTACATGATCTTAAATACTTGCGGCCACTGCTCTCGGGAATTTGGGCCCCATCCCGTGGACATGTCCGGCAAAAAAAACATACAACATATTCCCTTTAGATTCCCAAGTAGAGGATTTCCCATTGGGAAGAGTAACAAGTAATCCTCAGCAAATTCAGGTGTTGGTGTTGTAGTTCTAGTTGTAGTTGTAGTAGTCCCGGAATGGTCGTATTAACGTCACTGAGAGGCTCATGTCTCTGCGCAGGTGCAGTGTTTTATGACTCTGGTACATCTGTGGGTTAGTGTGGTCTCTGCGTTTCGGCCATTTCCGCTTTTTCGCTTTTTTGGCAAGTCCGGAGTGTTCATATGTCATCTTGCCACAGCCATGCGCACTTCTCCGCATATGTAAACGCTTCAGTGAAACCCTAATAGAAGTATGCGTATATGTTCCACGGGGCCGGGGAATTTTATATCCTATGTAAATCCTACATGTAGATGGCAAGATTCCTTTCTTTCGTCTTGGTGTTCTCTCCCCAAGTGGTCTCTTGGAGCTTTATCAAGTCGCGAGGAGGCAAGTAGCTCTTAAGGGACAACCCCTCGTCCTGTTAGTAGTAGTAGTAGTAGTAGTAGTAGTAGTAGTAGTAGTAGTAGTAGTAGTAGTTGTTGTTGTTGTTGTTGTTGTTGTTGTTGGTCATCACTTACAAATCACAAACTGCGAAGAACACCTGAATCCCGGACCTGCACCTTGGCTATGTCAGTTCACCCATGAGTCAGCCCAGAGTATGACTTGTTCTGAATTCTACATACCCTCTGGTAATTTAACTATGGCCATTAGAAAATGGCCATAGAAATAGTGGATTTTCCCATGAAAAATTGTGATTTCCCAACATAACTATGGAAAGCACCATTTTTCATGGGAAGATCCACTATTTCTATGGCCATTTTCTATAGCAAACTGTTAGTTTACCAGAGGGTAATGCTACCATGTTCGGACAAGCATGTCCCTGGCTATATCATCTTCCATTGCCACATGATGAAGCGATGCGATTCCGAATCGCATGTCCCGCGCCGTTTCCCCTGAGTGTCCCCGCACACTGAGCGGAGCGCGCTTCAGCAATTCTCTGAAATCCTCAAGAATCGCTTGGGTGGTTCCCAGAAATTATGGGGGTTGGTCATTCTTGAGAAAGGAAAACAATGGTGAAAATTGTACCTCCATTTTAGCAAACACCCACAGTTATTTGTTCCGGTAAAAACAGTTTTCATAATTTTCATAGGCAAGTTTTCTGCACTTGATACGAAAATGGGTACATCCGATGTTTGAAATGAACAGGTCAAATGTTTTGTAGAACAAGTACCAGTTGGCACAGGAAGTTAAAGATGACTGGGAGAATCCAGCATACCACGCTTCATACCAGAAGGTACCCGAGCAAGCAAATTAGCAAATTGCCAAACCCAGATTGTTTTTTTTTTGGTGGTGCTAGTAGGATTGAATTTCACGACTGAACATATATAGCCTTCATATATCCAGCCAACAGCCAACGCAAAAGGCACAAAGGCACGCAGCAAATGTGGAGAAAGGAAACAATGAATACATATGAATACATGGCCAGTGTTCCAACTGCTGACTCTCTCGGTATCCACATCCTCTAACATGGTCCTATGATGTCCTATGTAACCATTGCAGAACCTGTATATTAATTATCCGAAATCATATCGGGATGAGTAACCATTTCCATGGGTAGTTGCCTCTTATTGGATAGTTACCCTAATCCTTACTACCCTTGCTACACGGGGGTTCATTCCCAAGCTACAAGTTGGTTTACAAACCCATCTAGCTATATAGATATGTCTGCCGTTTCACCCTGGTTCAGCTACTTATAAACTACTTGATGCTTCACCCGAGTAAATGGGTTAGTTCAACCCCAACTAGTCTAGTGGCATAAGTGGGAGTAGGGGCAATGTCCAGTCATAACTTGGTTGACCTAACACGGTTACTAAGCGGGATGAATCACCTATATCATTTTCTCGCTTATATCTCAGATTGTCAATTGTTGATGTTCTCTCCCTGTATATATGTATATGATTATATATAATATACATACCCATTTACCAACAATTCAACTGGGGTTTTGCAGTATGTTACTACTAACCACGATGAAATACTATGAAACTCACTATATAGTAAAACCAGTCTAAAACATTATTAACATTTATTAACCATTAGCATCGTCCAATCAAACAAATGTACAATACAATGATTTTAGAATCATCCATTGCATTAGTATTATCCCATTCTATAACTATATTTCACAACTAGTATAATCCCTTCAATGTGAGTATATCCATTCAAACCATTTAAGGGCTACAATAATCAATAATTATAAACACGATTCACCATCCTACAACCATTTTATAAACCAATTTGTTGCGGTCACTGGGAGCCCGCACGAGCTTGGATTGTCGCACCTTTGGCGTCTTCTCCATGAAGGGATTCCTGGATGACATCTTGGGGGTTCAGGGCCAGCTGTTCAGGGGGAATTTTCCAACGTGGAATGTACAGTACATGGTTCACTTGGTGAAATATATGGCATATATGTTTTTTCAGGTGGGTTTCATCGGATATTCTGGGATTTTGACGGCGTTATTTATCAGGATTTTCATGATGTTCTGATGCCTTTGATATACTCGCTCCAATAGGTTTTATTGGGGCCTGCGAAGTCACCATAGTTCTTAGTGAGGTCGGCCAGCGAGGTTGGAAGCGAGATGATCCATGATGAGAATGGGAGAGATGACCAACAAAAGCTGGGGCAGTTCAAGTGACGATGAAACATCAGCCATGGCAATTTTTCATTTATACGCAGGGACACGTTCCTCATGTCTATATCTGATATATATCTAGACAACTTGTGGTGGTGGGAGTTAAATCATGGCAGGATTCCAACACCTAGAAGTTGGATGGATTGGTTCAGGAAAGCAGGTTGATACGGAATGATACGGATGTGTCTAAAACTAGGTATACCCAAATTAGTGGTTTTCTAGTTGGAACAGGATGATCATCTGGAATCCATTATATCCAAATGTTCAGACAAATGCAAGTAATATAGTTGATTATATTTATTACTTATCATATATCCGATTACTTTCCCATACTATATCATCACCACCCCTTTAGCGGGGGGGGACCTTGCCTAATGTAGTCTACATTTTAAACGCCGTTTTGGGGGGGAGGGCCTGCTATATAAATGTACGATCGCATTTCATTGTTTTGGCCATATAAATGTAAATTTTACATTTAGAGGTACCCTGGCTTTTTTGGGTTACCTTCAAAATGTAAGATTACATGTTCAAAAAAAAACACGAGTCAAACATGTAAGCAATGCAAATTTGTAAAAAAAACCTTCGTAGGACCCCTAAATGCGTGTAAACCCTCCTTCCTACATTCTACACGTTTTTGATGATTTCAACATGTAGTATAGACCAGTATAGAGGTAGTTAATTAAAGTACATAATCTCTTGCAAATTTCGGGAAAATCCTTGAATCTCAAAAACATGTAAATTTATGTGTTGAAGGTCGTAACCATCATATACCTGAGGTCCATAATTCCTTTCAGAAAGCCATCAAACAAGACAGTAACATATACAATAAACGCATGTAGCCATCATATACCTGAGATCCATAATATAATTCCTTGCAGAAGGTGCTCAAACAAGACAGTCAAAGATATAATAAACTCACGTTTGTGGTTTCAGGTACGGATGTAATTGATTTCAGGTAGATTTCAACTATATATCTTGAATGTAAACATACGTAGAGGTACATTTGAGGTCCATTTGAGATACAATTGAGATACGTTTGAGATACGTTTGAGGTACGTTTGAGGTACGTTTGAGGTCATATAGTTGCAGAATGTTGCAAACATGGTTTTCCATCTTTTTTGCATGACTTGGTTTTCGGGAAGTGAAACCAATTTCTTTGCTTCAATTTACATTTATTTCATTACTATTATTTCTCTAGTACTTGGCTCCCATGAACAAGACAGCGGACGTTTGGCAATTATGTCCTTCCCCCCCCTGCCCCCGCCCCCTGGGAAAGTACGGGGAGAGGCGGGAGGCACAGAATCTACGGACATTACCCTCCGTACCCCCCCCCCCCCCCGAAACTCTTTTTTGGGCCTAGGGGGTCCTTCGCCAAGCTCAGAATACACTAAAAAAAAAGGAAGGAGCGGACCTAGAAATTGCCCGTTACATTTCGGGAAGGCCCCCCCCATTTCGGGGGACGTAAGGGGTGGTGATATTATATCCCTCTAGTTATGTTGGTTCACCTATGTCTGTACCCATCACAAGCATTCACAAGCTGATGTACGGCACGAGGTGCGGGACGCAGGAATCAATTTTGTTGGTGATGGGATACATATATCCCCATATCATATCTATGTTTTTTTGTTACATACATTTACATCCGTATTTTTTTTTGTACACACTGCATGTGTGTACTATATACTGTATATAAAAATAATCGTGTTAACTTTACAGGCTCCACACCGGTTGTAAACCGCTTTCAATTTCTGGCTCCACGTCCAACCAACCGATGTTCGACTGAGACGGCAGCATACGATTGAAATTATGCACTGGAATCATCAAGAGATGTTGGGAAAAAAAAAAACATGGATCACCACGAAGAAACACAGTGAATTTCTGGATAAGCCGCGATTTGTATCGGGCAAAACAAATGAATAATTATGAATAAGGTAGGCAGGAAAGATCGCACTTTAGAATGGCAAGGCAAAACCAGAGTTCTGGATATGTTTGTGAAATTGTCATTTTGAGTGGGGACACAACTCATCTTCAATCGAAGAATTCTTCTCCTAGGTGCCAAGTCCACTTTCTTTCTGTTTAAAAGATCGGTTTTACTACCCACATTTTGATCATTTTGTTTATCTTAAGCCTTGATGATAGAGGATAAAGCCCAATTTTGACCACCAAAAAGACAGAAGTGGCATGAAGTGGGGCCCTATTTATCCTCCACTTCAGATGAGCAGTGTTAGACACCCTCCGTCATTCGTTAACACATATTCTCAAACAGAAATGGATTATGATATTCCCCAAATGTATATATATATATATATATATTGAGTAGTATCACTGCCTGTGCTCATCAACCAATCAGTCCTTCTCGCATTATATGCTCTATATGTTGGATGGTGAAACACCTTACAAATGATAGTTAAAACTACACCATAATTATCCCTTCCTTCTCTTCTTAAACACCCACCCAAAAGCCATGGTTGAGTCAGGGAATTACGCGTAAATGGGGACCGTAGATCGGGGGTGTTTAATATTACTTGGTGGAGGGGGAATCATTCCATGTCATTCCACATACCAAAGGGTATATATGAGGATGTAGAAGGTACAATTAATCCCATATTATATCCCATCAATCCCATCTTAGAAACATTCATATGTGGCTAATATGGGATGGGATATACGGTTGATCAGAGTTAATTAATCATCCACTATCCCAAAATAATGAGATTAATCCCATCGTATATCCTCAATTCGGGTACAATCCCATCACCCCAGTTCGGGATGTGGTCAATCAACCACCAGGGCCAACCTTTGAACCGACGAACCTTCGTTCATCCAAGACGCTTGATCACTCGCAGAGTCGCCTTGAGCTTGGACATGGAGGCCACTGGGGCGCCTGACTGCGCTCAGATGACCCAGCCATGGGGCTTTCCCCATAAGTCATAGGGGACATCCCCATCTGGATGGTCTATCTCATGGAAAATGATGGAAACTCCTCTAAAACTGGATGATTTAGGGGGACCCCCATGACTTTGGAAACCTCTGATAGATCATTTATGATGGTTTCCCTAAAAAAAGGGAAAAGGACCCATTGAGTTCGATGCTCTTCGATGATTTCCCTACTAGAAATGGTGATGTTCCAAAGCGGTTGAATTACCAGGGGGATCCAGGGGGTTAAAGCATCCATTTGGGAGTCATTCTATGGAACTTACAATGATCTAATGAGGGATCTAATTGGATCTATTTAGGGATGTCTGAATCGGTATTCCCCCAAAAAATGTCCACCAGAACTGGGAAATGATGACGAACCATTGGATGTAGGGGATGGTACACGCCATCATCATAAACCACTTTTCTGGGGACGGTTCACTGCATCGGATTACCAAACCAATGAACAAACGTTGCGATTTAAATTGTTTCAAGCAACATATCCAATCATTCTCAGTCAGACCATGATATTCGAACAAGATTTCACATGGATGTTTAAGGAACTAGTATGCAAACATGGTATCTAAGCCTAAGCCACACATTTTTTTGGAGTTCACTATAGGAACCTCCAAACACCGAAAATTCATCCGTAAGACCTGGCAGAGTTTGCCAACATTGCTACAGAACATGAAATCAGGCTTCACTGCTGAGAACAACATATGGGACCCTGGGACCCCCCACATCAAACACGTGTGGTCATGCACAGGAGAAACGTTGTCTTTTCATATGCTATTTCATCTTATCTTCTATATATGGGGTTGTAATAGAGAATGATCTACATCTTAGGATGATGCGATTTGATTCATATTCTATCCATTTGGCACAGCAAATTCAAGCCGCATCTACTGACTACATCCCAGTGTTTCTTTGTGGGTCTCTCAGGTCGATCACCTTGGATCACCTTGCCGTTGGCAAACCACTGGGTGCCCTACGTGGACACGATCGTAGCCTGACAGGTGCACCGGCGATGCGCGGATTGTGCAGCGAGGTGCGCCCAGAAATGGCCAAATCATGGTTTTGCTGTATGGTCACCCCACAATCATCGGGGATTCCTTACCAGGTACCATGTACATGAACCCCTGCTGACGGGAGTTTGACCATCCCGATTCTATGGGAAATTAAGGCAATAAGGCATGTTTTGACCATGGCACATCTGGCAGTTTCAATGGAGACAGTGATGAGAAGCCATTGGATTTATGGTTACCATATTTCTTATCTGAGAATAGGTATTCATCGTTTCATTGCATGGATCAAGAACTTGTCTGCTTCAACATGGTCATGCATGTCATACCAGTACTTGTCATTTCAAACTCCAATAAGATCTTTTTCCACTGCTCATGGCCAATCTCAGAGATTTGTAGAGATGCTACCCCAATGGATTTTAACTACCTTCCCTCAATATTCTCTAGATAGTCATAGTACTGTATTACCATCTATTATAAACCCATCTTTGACAAAAAAACAGTTAACCCAGCAAGCGACTGACCATTCACACCAAACTCAAATCATGCCAGCCGGACTGTTGCAACTGCGACACCGACAAACGCCTGCAGTTCCGCAGTTCGGGCCGGTGGCAACCCGCTGCAAGTGCTGGGAATGCTATAAACATCCCGGCAATGGCAACTAGCCAATGAGATAAGACAGACACTAACAGCGGGAATCTGACATCTTACAGTAACATAACTTAACTCAACGAAATGAAGACTTTGCATGACTTTGACATGAGGATAACTGGATTAAATTGAAACACAAAGCAAATCATACAGGGAATAAACCCATGGGGTGGATGCCCAAATTGAAAGAGCTTCATATGTCAGCTCTATTATAGAGATTCTTCCGAAGAAAAAAACCACAAGCATCCTCACATGTCCTCACCATATGCTTCACTTTTCGTCCCGTGCATCTTGCCCCTGGCCTTCTCCTCAAACTGGGTGATTGCAACCCGGGTGATGGCTGGTTTGCCACTGCCGTGGGCGCCGGCTCCGCCATCGCGGGCTGCGACGGCTGCGACGGCTGTGACGGCTCCGACGGCGACGTCGACGGTGACGTCTGGGGCGCGGACGTGGACGTCTCCGTCGCACTCGGCTTCCCACGGGGGCGTCCTCTCGGTCGCGATGCCGTGGACACTGCTGGGGCTGGTTGGGCATCAGCAGATGTCATGGACACATCCAGAGGCTTCTGGGAGGGCTGCGAAGGTTCTTGGGGCCTAAGCAAAGGCCAATGGGCCAGTGCGGATGATGTAGGGTTGGCCGGAGGAGGTGATATAGTGTTGGTCGAATCATGTCAAATCTAGCGTTGTTGATTCCAGATTCTGGTTTGCTGAACCCCACACGGGTTTGGGTCCATCAAAATGATTGTTGCTGTTCATGTCTCATGACCCTGTTGAAAAGTGTGTTTTTTTTCCGAAGTGGTTCCTGTAGGAAAACACCAAAGAATCTGTTGTGGCATCTGTGGTAACAAAAAATCTTGATTCATTCTCATCCATCCACCCTTCTACCTGTCACTTTGCATGAGAAAAACCAAGCGACTTCGCTGCTTCCTCTGGATCTCCATCCATGGAAGATAGGAGAGTCGCCTCAGATTCAGCACATTTCACGGTCAAAAAATAATAGGAAAACAACAACAAATGGTGCAGGGAACCTGGTGAGAAAGCAATTTCAACTACTGTACTGTAACTCTGCTCCATGTTTGAAGCCTATATGAAATATGCCTACGACCTGCCGAAACAGATGACGAAGAAAACATGTCTATCATGACTTTGAGGGATATACCACCAGAAAACAGTCCTTAAATGGGTATGACCAACCCAGTATGACAACTTGTTTCAGGATCCGATGGATCTGATCTGTCCATGTACCCCCAACTGGCTAGAACTGGGGGTACCATTTTCAGACCCATGAAGGAAAGGGGAATGCCTTTCCAATGACCAAATCTGCGCGGCGGTTCCCATCCGTTCCAATCAATTCTATATATACTCCCCCTATGTTTAACGTGGAAGCAGGAATCAAAAACCGTTATGTTGGATTTAGTATAATCTTGTTTCCTGGGGAAAACGGGACCAGCCTGGTCAAACCATGGTTCAAGCTCAAACCCTGCTGGAGCTTGTTTGTACTTTATACAGTCTATAGCCTGGGGTAAACGCATGTGCTTGGTTCCGGATGGTTTTGTGAGAAAGTAGACCGGAAAATACTTACATTGAATTATATACATTGAAGCAACCCAGCCATCTACAGTACTGTAACACGGAAAGTGAGCCTCCAGGGAACACAAGACCAAACATGCGTTTCATATTGTTAACGTGGAAGTGTTGAACTTTCAGAAACACTCTTTTTCCTCTTACACGTCAAGTTGTGGTGCTCCAGTTTTCGTGGAATCCATCAAAAAAACGGAAGGATTTGGACGTGCTGTTTACATGGAAGTGCGCTCACACAATATACTGAGTTTAATTAACATAGTCATGTCAGTGATGTGTTTTTAATGTTTTTTGGACACGTTAAACATACCCCGTGTACCTTCTGGACGTGTTGAGTTGCTTAGCGGTGTTTTCACCAGGTTTTCACTAGATGTATGTTTTGCCTTTAATTTCACCGCCAAAACAGTTAAATTTCACAAAAAAAATGAAAAAAAACGTTTCTTTTGGTGAGATTTCAAGGTATAAAATGCATTTCACCAGGTTTTCATCAGGGTTTTCACCAGGTTTTCACCAGGTTTCCAAATTTCACCAGGTTTTCACCAAGTTCTCACCAGGTTTTCACCTGGTTTCACCCAGTTTCGACTTTCCAGTAGGCTTTAAGTAGCAAGAAGGCAGTTGGTTTCCAAATCAAAGAAGCGCTTTTCATTTTCATGTGACTGCGAAAAAGCTAAGAAGCGTTTTGTCTGTTCTCCCAAGAGCACAAAGCGCTTCTTTGGAACCAAATGTTGGCAGATCCCTGGAAACCCTTCCGTAAGCAACTTAACATTCTGGACGGTGTTGGATGGGGGTTCCTCAACTGGAACCCTGAATATGGGCAACTCTATCTAATGATAGCAATCAGGTACAGCCAATGCCTTAACCTACCATTTGGGGTTGATATTGGGGATGGTTTATGGTTGGTTTACCACATTATCAACTGAGGAATATCATGTATTATAAATATATTTATAATTATATAGATATGGACAACGAACAATGTCTCGTCATGACTGTTATTCCCAAATCAAGAACACGTACTTTTGTCATTACTTGGGAAAAACATATTACATGAAAGAACACCCACTCTTGCAAGACAGGAGAGATATCATCTGAGCCTCGTCCAAAGGGACAATGGGGGTCAGTTTACATCATCCCATAGGGGTATACCACGGTATTCGCCAGTTTCATAAACCTCTATTGGGGATGGTTTTTGGCAATGGGTGTACCACCACAAAAACGAACAGATTCTGTTCAATATTCCTCAACATGGTCCTTTTGGTGGGGTGTCCCCTTTATTTGGAGAAGTTGGAGGGCCATCCCCTCAAGGCATCTGGGGGCCCCCGCTACAGAGATCCGGTCCGACTTGGTTTTGGCCACAACGCGGCCTGCGCAGGCATATAGTCATATAAGGCCGAAAAGCAAAACATGTATAATTCCATCCCCTAATATCTTGGATTTGCTTTAGTAACCTCCCGCAAAAAACATATATTCCCAATAGATTCCCCAAGTAATGGACTTCCCCAAACTTCAGCAAATCCAGGTTATCAAATACCCAGACGGAACCCCAATAGCAAACCACTTACCAAACCAGGGGGGTCTAGGGTGGTACTCAATGTGCGGGGGTATCAGATTAGTTGAAGGCACGTGATCTAACGTGAGCGAACGCAAAAAAGCGAAGCGTTTTGGGCAATGGAAGTTGGAATGTTATTGTTTTCGTTGGAACCTCTGGGCCCAAAGACAAGGCAGAATGCTCCCTGAAAGGGGATCGATCTTTTTTTGGACTGAATCATGTCCAATCAATAAATTGTAGCCATTTTGAAACCTGATACCTAGGGGCCTTTCCCAAACTTATATAGCCCACGACACTACAGGTATCCACCTTGCTGTTCATGACGGGTCATCAAAGTCCTTCAGTTTGACGACCCCCTTCATACCGAGAATACAGTTAAAAATGGCAGTACCATCCAAACTACACTACCACCTATATCTGACTCGAATTGACCATGCAGGGTACAGTATTGACTAACAAACATGAAGGATATGAACCAACAGTCAATGGGAATATGTCGTTTCCTATCTGAACACCCCCAAAGGACCCGAACTGAATATGTATATATTATGTATTATATTATGTAATTATATATATATATATAGTTTCTGTACAAACAAGGGTCTTGATTGGGTGGATATTTCAATTTCAGGGGGCAAGGGGTATTGAACTAGTGTGAAAGTCCCCATTCAATGTTGGGTAGATTTGAGTAGTAAAGCCCTCCATAACCATCAACCAACAGGGGTGTTGAACACATTCAAATGATTTCCAATGGAGATATTTCACCAGTACCGCTGTGATCATTTACGAAATCAATCACAATCATCCCTCAGCTCATCGTCGACCTCGAATCAGCCGGTCCGTTACCAGCACAGAGCCTCAGAGTGGGCTGCCGATACCTACCTAGTATATTAAGATGCTTCAGCCATCTGGGAAATATGATATGTGGAATTCGAAATGAATCTAACAAGCAAACATATGCCAAGAAAAAGCCATGTATACTTTTTTTTTACCAACAAATGTTAGCAAACTACTGCAATCCACAGACTTGTTGGTCGAATACTCCATTGTTTATATATATATATATAATTATTCACCCTCTATATCCCATTATATAATCATTATATTAATCATTATATCAATGTCACAATGATCTTCAAATTTTGCCTCACAGGCCCTTTCTAAACCTTTCCAAACCTCCACCGCCAGGGGTTCAGGCTCACTTTGATGCGCGTCACCGCGCCGCTGGAGGAACCCAGAAGCAGCTCTTCATTGTCCTTCCAGGAGCAAAAATGCGGACGGATCCAACAGATGGGATCTATGTCATCTATGGGGATAGACCGGGATAGTTTCAGGAAGAAAAATCATGGACATCTATAGCGATCTATCCATATATATACATGGAATTATATGGATCTATATGGATACCTAAGGGGATCTAACATTGGCACCAAACTGTACCGATCTAGTCGAGGACAGAGGTGGATAGAATTGGACGGATATGCTAAAAATTACCAGCTGACATGTGGTTTGAACCAGGAACCGTGTTGGTTTCTGTGGTTTCCTGTGCAAAGAACAATGCAAAAAAAAATGATGTTCCAAGCAAAATAAGTGTATTTGCACCAGCCAAGAATTCGCGTCTAAAAAACCACCACCGGTTCTTCCTCCAGCAAAAGAAAGGTACCTCGAACCAACCAAAATGGGTTGTGTAGCCAGCAAAGAAAATCCAGCAGTCAATGACCATCCTTCGGGGAATGCGTCCCTTAACCATCACCCTTCGGGCAAGGTCGGCCACTGAGGCCGGGCCGGGAGTGGGAGACCCCGGTCATTGACCAGCCAAACGTGGGAATTCAATGCCAATCTTTGAGGGTTGAGATGGGTTGAATGTGACTCGATAAAATGGGCATTCAACCCATCAACATAAACATCGGATTTTAACATGATGTGTCTCGACCAAGGAATAGTAGATGCCAAGTACCCAAGGTTTGGATGGACCATTCACAGCCCAAAAGCTATACCCTTCACCAATCCAACTGTCAATATACAGTACCCTGATGATATGAATCCGAAAAATATGTCTGTCCTCATCCCATTCAAAATCCCTTCGCCCGATATAGATATCATTGTCTATAAATACCAACTTCAACCCGGTCCTCCTTCTGATATTTCTCAAGCTCGTCAGTATACCTGGCGTCGCATGGCTGACGGGGACTCGGGTAGATTTTGCCCCCCAAACAAAATTGTGCATGGATAAAAAAAGGTATGTGGCTCATGGTAATCCCACCATTGTATTGACATTGTAATATGATGGAAATTGTAAAAGCCTCTTCATAGCCTATTTTGTCTAGATTAATCAAAAGTAATCCAACTCTTGATCATACTACGGTGTCCTACTGTGCCAACCTCTACTTGAAACTTGACCTGTGCTGCCCATAGTGGTCAATCAGACTTCCAATTTTTGACCAGTTGTGTGGTTCGTCCCCTGTTGTGGGAATAATCAATTGAACATTGTGTGCCTGAGAATGGGATATATGTCAATATGATGAAAATGACAAATCATAAATCAATTGACATATATTCCATATCAATACCAATATCAATGTCAAAATGACGAATCACTGGATTTAGGGCTACTCTTCTTTTCGACAAAGCCATATCAGTTGCCTGGATCTTCACTGGATTCCAGGTCAAAACTTCCAGGATTTCCCCATGAATCAATGGGGTGAATTTCTCCAAGACGCGTTTAGACTGCACAGTTGTTCTTCTCATCTTTGGGCTACTTTTCTCCATCTGATTCTTCAAATGATAGGGAAAATCCAGAGGGATCTATGTGCTGTTGCTACTTTTCACAACAAAAATATGGCAGATGCATATGTGCCGTGTTTGTATTTTGGATTTGAGATGTCCTGTTGCTGGCAATCATCTGGATTAATTTCAAACAATCACAAGTCAGAATTAAGTCCAATCTGATTGGTATCTTCCCAAAAACAAAACAGGAATAACATGATATAACATCTAATAACATTGTCATGTTCGATCATGTATAAATATATAATATATATATATATATATTATATTTGGGTTGTTTAAATTTGTTTAACTATGTTTAACCATTATTGATGGTTTCCCCCAAAATCATGACCATTTCCGGAGCCTTTGTTGGTCACTCATGGCCACATCCCCAGATCCTTGGCCGGGGCCTTTGCTTCATCTCATCTGCCTGCTGCTGGAATGGCCTGGGCACAAGTAGCCGGAAAGCATCTCGTGAAAACCTTTTGTTTTGTTTTCCAACCCAAAGAGGTGGGGGGTGGAAATTGGAAGATGACTCTACAATACTTTACATTTTTATAATGTTCTATACATATTTGTACATATTTGTTTGTTGGTTGGAAACTGCCACGACTTGGGGTGGCGAGTAGGATGATCCTCCAAGAAGGGGATTCTGCTGAGGATAGCGCTCCGAAGAAGCCAGACAGGTTGCTGTTGGGTCACCCCACTGGCGAATGTCAGCTGAGATGTCTTCGAAAGAGGCCTGGACAAGGAAGATCCATGGGTTGGTGGCAACGAGAGTTTTCCCACGAATTCTACGGGATTCCTATAAATCAACATTTTCACTTCCTCCAATTCTGCGAATGGAAGCAGCTTGTAATTTTCTTGTATGAACATGTGCTGAAAACATAGTGCCCAAGAAATATGATGGCTTCTCATTTTTTTTTCCAGAAAAGAACCGTTCTGGGCCCAATTCTTAGACCCAATTTCAAGCCAGTTTTCCACACTGACACCCCCCATCTGATTCCTCATTTTCATCCACCTTCCCAAGGAATACATCCGCATCCACTTGTGGACTGGTGCCACTGGCTATGCATACTACGCAGTCATATCAGGTTCATGGACGCATGCAGGTCTCGGAGGCTAACCTGCGCAATCCTCTTAAAGCCCCCACTCAAGAAATCATGTCAGTATACACTAATATGTATGAAATTGCATATCATATATATATATAATATAATATATAGTATAATAAATGTATATATATATATATAATAAATATATAATATAATATACATATATAATATAATATGTGTATGTGGATATCTCTGTCCATCTTGCTAGGTATCCCCAGCACGTCCTGCCTCCGAGACTTCTGGATGATCTTTGGCATACAACTGCCACCTCGGACGTCAGCAGAAAAAGTGGGGTGTTACCCTCTGGGTACAATGTTATACAACTATGGAAAAGCACAAGTTTTAGTAGGTGCATCAACTATAATTGGCAATGTTCAATAGCAAGCTATAAAGCATCTATAATTCAATATCAATAGTAGCGAAACCATCTATAAATGGGCAAATTTCCAAAGCTATACAGAACAAATTACCGGAGGGCAGATGAACAACTAGGACTCCGAGCTACAATACATAAGAATCAAGGTTGACATTAATTTGATTATTTGTTTTGATCGTTTTTTTCCCCCTGGATGTTTGATGATTTTCCCTCTGGTACTTTTGTTAGTTACAGTGTTTGGTGAATCCCCAATTTCTTTCAGACAGAAACTTGGATTCGCTGGAGGTTGTTTCTAAATATTTGATTGCTTACTCCACCATTTAGGGATATTTTTATGATATCTAGGGATATTTAGGGAATCTACTGGGAATAGGCATTTGTTTTCTTTTCAACCAAATCCCATGAAATAAAATCGCCCGCGTTTGGACATCAAACCGCCTCAATTCAACATGATCATACGTGAAAATCCCATTGAATTCCCATGCTTTTCCCATAAAATCCGATGATTCGAGTGACGCAGCAAGAGGTTTCAGTGGCTCCTGAATTCCCGAGACCACACAGGCCTGGGCGGATCCAGAAAACATGAGGGTGATTGAAGTAAAAAAAATGCTGGTATACAATGGGATATAAATATGATATAATTATAATGGGATATATGTAATGGTATGGAAAAATATCATAAGATGTTGTGGATATTATAATAGGGATAATTATTGGGATATATATATATATATATATACTAGGGATATGAATGGAATCTTGGTGAATATACCCTCCGATGTCATCAAACATGCTGGGAAGTCCCCCCAACTAAATGCAGGGTTATAGCTGGGAAAGTTATCGATCTAAATCATGGATTTTCGAGCAAGCCAGGTTTCATGGCTGGATGGTTCAGAGAACATTTAGACTAGACAATGGGGTTCTCCAATCCATGGATATATAACATAAGATCATATAAGGTCCATTTTAAAACATCCGTGTTTTCAGAGAATAATTGCATAGAATTGATGTTTTTTTTTTTTTATCACCCACATATATATCATATAATTCAGATATCCCCTCTTATCCCATTGTAGAATTGGATTCCATACTGATTGTATGATTGACCTGATATATCATCGGGGGATAATTTTGGGATAATATATAAAATAGAACATGAGGGAATAGTATGGTATAACTGGAACCATAATGGGATGATAATATGATTCAGATAGGGGAAGCATAATGGGATAATATAGGATACTAATGGCGAATGATGGGATAATATGGAATAATGGGATCATCTGAACCCATCCATTTTTTTTTCTGGGGGTGTAACCTGCAATAGTGCTCCAAATACCTGCTGAAAAGGTGCGTGGAGCACGTGGACTAATGGGGAGCAATCATGGGATAATGGGACAATCTGTGGAGGAGAATGACTAAACTAAACATATCACTATAAAGGACAGCTAAGAAAACATAAACATATTATTATAGTTATAAAGTTATATATATATATGTTTTATATGGGATAATGGAGATAATTAATACTGGGACAACATGGGAAAACAGTGTGATTGTAGGAACATATAGGATAATGATGTTACTACATTGTGAATGTGACAATTGTGAAAATTCGAGAATGGACTTTGTGTTTTTAGTTGCTCCTGCTTTCTCCTGGCCTTTCTCAGCCCGCTCAAAACCAATCATGGCAGCTTCTCTGGCTCGTCGACTCCCCGAAAGCTTTTCATGGCGAATTTCTGCAAAACGTCTTGAAAGGTGAATTTAAACATGAGGAATTGAACCAAGCAAAAAAGAAACCAGTGACCCTTAAACACATTTCAGCTACACACTTTCTGGGACCGTCAATGATGCGACCCTGTGTGCATGGTCGCTGCTCAGAGCACTCCCATACTAAACCCCTGTATGCTGGGAACTGCATGGGTGGTATATATATATATATAGGATGTACAACTGTATAACATGTACATATATGAATTTATAGTATATGTATGTATATATATATATATATACATATATCTGTTGTGATATATTAAGTATATGAAAATGAGCATCCCGTCAACAGGGCCCATCAGCATGCTTGATTAGACGTGTGACTGGTTGAAGATCCACTGGTGGCTGAGCCACCCCAGCCGCGAAAAAATATCATATGCAGTGACTCGAGTTGGGGTAGACAATCTGATCATTACACCCCTTGTGTCCCGCTGGGAAAGAGGCATTCCACCAACAGAGTGAACAGAAGACATCTGAAATCCAAACCAAACATCTGACATGCAAACTAGAAACAACAAATCAAACCTCAAACACACTCGCTACGTGGTCACGAATTCATAATGCCCTCCTCAACCTACACAAAGGTAAAACTTGAGACTTCACTTGACTTCAGGAGGATTCACGGTCTGAATGGCTCACCAACTTGCCAGTTTCCAACCCTCAGAGTGACATCAGGGCGTTTGTCAGCAAAAAAGTTCACAGACCCGAAACATCTAAACATTCACACATGTTGTCAACAACCAGTTCTTATTGCATATTCAATTGACACCGAATAAATGAACGGGTTTAGAATTGCATCTGTTGTATCTAAACATCTTAAATCAATTTTACATTCCAGAATTCTCACTGACATATCCACTTGATTCAGGACATCACAGAGATTCAAGAAAATATCAACTTGACTGAAAATAGGGTACCTCACCTCAAAACCCAATGGCTAACTATCATTTTCCCAACAATAAATGACCATTTTATGGGTATACAAACAAACCCTCTTGAATTGGCGTTTGTCTGAAAGTAGGGTACCCCATTCCAGTGGTTGATCATTATTTTCACTACTAGTGGCGGTATTGGGCGCCCCAACCGACACCACTTCATCATCATCTTGCACCCTGAGCCGAGGAAAGGTGGTGCCCCATAGTTCTCCAAGATGGCTTTCAACTCAATCCTGGGGTTACTTTTGATTATATAAAACTATACCTGGGTTTATAAAGAAACTTATAACTAGGTGACACCACCTTGCATGAACAATCACATTATCATCTTATAGGTAGACAGTGTCAAAAGCGCGATGGAAAACGTCTTGCAATGGTTTCAATGAATGGTTGGTCATCTTACTTTTGGACGCTGAGAATCCAAAGCAGTATAACCCCGGCAACAATCATCAAGGAGCAGTGTTTTTTTACTGTTCAATTGAAGTCTACCAAAATTGTAAAGAAGCAATACTGTTGACGTGCAACCCATGAAAAAAAGTAAACCATGTAACTTGACCATGGATTATCATGGCACATATGGTTGTGGGCGCGGTCAAAATTACCTTTCTGCTCCTCAAAATGAGCGTTTTGTGGGTCCTTAGCCAGGTACCACCAATGACTTGAGCCGTATCCGAAGCCACAGCCATGTATATTCTTTCGAAGACACCCATATTATATGGGCCCCCGAAACGAACATAACATATATAATATATATATATATATATTTGAATATATGCAATGCATCAATGTTCTAAACCCAAGTTTCTAGAGGGAGTTCATATATTTGAACAAAACCATATTCAATATTATTTCATATCATGCCCCCCTTCTATCCCCATAAAATCGCTTGGTTTTTGTGAATGCTCATAAATGTTCGCAACATTTACAGTACCGGTGTTCAGAGTCATCCGTCCGAATTCCTTGGAATATATTTATATTTTTTCAAAAGATCCTTGAAGAATTGAATGAATTCAACCCAGCAACACGTTAGTTTATGGTTTCATGTACCCATGATCATCTCTTCTGAAATGTATCCTTTTTGGCAATTCTGTGGACTAGAAAGTCTGAGGGGAACATGCCAATTCTCGCCCGAGCAGCTTCATGACTCTCTTGCCCCTGCCACCCTTGCGAGCAAGGCCAATCCTCACCAATCGTGCAGCTGGCGGTTTCACTGGCTGATGCTGGGGTGCATCAGCCATGAGTTTTGGTACCTGGAAATAGGTGATACAACCTACAACCCCACAAAATGGCAATTGTGTATGGGAAACATGATGAACAAACCTGTTGGATTCTGGGGGTTTCCAAACACAAACACATCTTCTGAAACCAAACAGACCCTGTCTCCAAACCGGGGGCAGCAATGATCCTCAACATGCGACGGTAGATGTCCAAAATTCAAGATAATGTTGTAAAAATTGTAAAACATGTTCTCAACCCAATTACAAACCATCCCCAATAAGAATGCAACAAATGGCTGGTATAACCCATCCCTAAATGGTAGGTTTGTTGGGTTTACCACATGCGAAAAGAACATCACCGTGGCATATTGGTGAAGTTTAATCTGAACCTTCCTTCGATACACTAAAAAGTGCTCAGAAACAAAAAACGCTCATTTCTCAAAAAGTGCTACAGAAGCACAAAAAGTGCTCATTTGGTTGTT
>BGPT01001019.1:2369-25092 GCA_003297045.1 Symbiodinium sp. clade C Y103
TTTTAATTCTACGAGGCAACGAGTCGATTCCGGATGTATTTCATTCAGCAATCGGTTGTTTCCTGTACACGTTGGTTGAATTGCATCATCAGCAGCAAATTGTTTCCTGTACACGTTGTTTCCTGTACACGTTGGTTGAATTGTTTCAGAAATCCCAATGGTTCATTTGGCAGACTGAATTGCAGCTGCCACTGTTGTTTGCATTAGGTAACTTTACTGATGAGGAACTGCACAGCTGCCATTCACATGCAAATCCACCCCCAGCCCCGCTTCCACTGTAGCCCCGCTAGTTCGCTCGACCAATGAATTCATCGAGAATCTGACAAGCCTTGGAGTTTGAAATCACCCTGGGGGAGCACATCTCAATCGGAAGCACCCAAAGGATGGCTTCCCAAGATTCATATCGTATAAGAAAACAATAAGATGAAGTTGTGGTTGTGGTACTCATTTGTTTGATCTACTGTAAACTGTTTAAGTTGAAACATGGCATTTCATTAGGGTAGGCATTGTTCGCTTTTGTTGGCCCCAGTTTTGACTGCCAACCTATACATTTGTATTTTGTTTAAATGTAAGACACAACATGTCATTTGGTAAACGGCAACATCATTTGGGAAAGAAACAACAACAAGAGGTATACCAATCTCATTTTCTTGAAAAATAAGCATGGAATCCAAGCTCCCTTTATGTTTCAAAGACACTAGGTGTATGCCTCCGAAGATCCCAAAGTCTGGAAAGCGGTGATCACCATTGAATTTGGGGTTTTGCCCAGTCCCATTCTATCCCCATTAAAACATGGTGGCTTTTGTACCCAAAAATGATGCTGTGGTGAACATATGTTGAAATGATCATTAGACAGACAAGTGATTCAATTTGTGGTTTCTGGGGTTGATCCCACATGAAACACTCGGCTATAATCCCATTAACACCAATCAAACTCGATCAAACAATATCTGTGTGGATAGAACCCTAACATGATGGGGGTATCCCTGATACAGGGAAGGTGTCTCATTGCAAACTGTGTAAACCCGTGAACATGGTTGGTTGATGGTTGAACTTCCATGAAATATCCCATGACTCGTTGGTAATCAATCATGGCTTGCTGGAAAATCACCATAGTTGGATGTTTTTTTCTCAGCGATAAACCTCTACGACTAGTTCAGGAATTTCTCAGCTAGCTATATTTGATGACCGAAGGGTATCCCATTGAATATCCCATCAGAGCTACCATTAAATATACCATTAGATATACCATGAAGTATACCATGATATATCCATTATAATCCCATGAATCACCAGATATATCCCCATATCACCATTGTTGATGGTTAATTCACACAAATCCCCATGACTAATCCCATGGTTATCACCAGAAGGGCCCTCCAGGTCCATTGGTGGCGTTGCCGCTTGCTACGTGGCCCGGCGCTTTCCTGAGGCACAGTTGAGCCACATCCGGCACGGTGATTGAGGTTCTGAATGGTAGTAAAGCACCTATATAGTTTGATGATTTATTCTAGCTATTTATGGTGATTTGGGAGATGGTTTATGCTTTACTGACATGATTTGATGATTCATACTGTTGTGATTCTTTCTATCATCAAGTCTCATGATTTCTTGTATTTTCATTTTGAGGTTCAGATTTTAGGGCTCTTATTGTAGCTACTGACAAATAATGGTGTGTATATGTATATACAGTGCGTACTGTTCTGCAAAGGAACCATGGAACGATGAGGATCTCCTGGGACGGGTCAAGGCAAAGGATATCAGAGAAATCACGGAGGTCTCCAATGGACCATCAAAGACCTTGAGCCAGGAAAGCATTGCAGCAATATACCCTGGCAATTTCAACGTAGCTATTGAAAATCACATTTTTTTCAAGGTATGATGTCATCTATAAAAGGCAATTTTCCATGGCGATGTGAAATGACTGGAAGGGACTTTGTTTGGGATGATTGCGCAAGTTCGCGTCTTGTTCTCCAGCAATTCCAACTTGGGAGACGTCCTAACCGGTGGATTGCGGAGATATACATAGATATCCATAGGTATCCATAGATATCCATAAATATCCATAGATATACAAAGATATACCAGATTCACAAATGTGAGCAGCCAGAGTTAAGATACCTCTGAAATCCTCTTAACCTGAAACGAGTCGATGTTGCCGAGATGCTACATTCCAACCGTGAGTTGAAACAGTGGCGTTTCGTGGCAACAAGTCGATTGGTTGGAAGAGGATCACCCCATTTTCTACGAGAATTTGGCTGCTCAATACACCCAAATAAAGAGTGAATCAGTGACTTTGTGGGTGGGCCAGAAATGGTGCTTTACTACGATATATTGGCCGGCACTTCAATGTTGGACATATTGAGACCAAGGAGATCGGAGATGTCGGCTGGTTGGGGGTTTTAAAACAAGTTGTTTACCTTTCCACCAGATACCCTCCGGTAAATTAACATAGACCCTGAAAATAATCATCTTCTAGTGGAAACTAATCTTCCAATTCCTATCTGCCAGGGTCTATGTTAATTTACCAGATGGTAACAGATAGTTCTGCGACTTTGAATTGTGAGATGGGTGGTTCAAGCACAAACGAGTACCTTCAACCATCCTAACGTTCCCATAGTGACGGGTCTGTACCACTTGCAGTGGACTTTGAAACAATAGATCAACTCCTATCACAACCAGTTGAATGGCTTGAAGTGCATCTAAAGTATTCCCATCATCCCCAATCATTGGGGGTTTCTACTCCATTAAATGGGATGAATTGCCCCAGTGAAAACGTTGCCCATCCATTCGGGCAGGTGAAGATTTTGATCACTGACAGGTGGGAAATGGGGCGGATGCTTGGACCCTGTCTTGGGTTGGATTTGTATATGAATATTGCTTTTAAAATCTGCATTTTAATGCATATCACTCATTCATACAATAAGCCGTACTGTGCACATACCAAAAACAAACATTTTGTAAATTGTACATAGATTTGTCAGGACATTTTGGTTGTCACCCAGCACTTGGCAAAGTCTTTAAATTCATAGCTGCCATGTGTTTTGGAAAAGTATCATCAGCAATATGTTTGAAATACTTGGTAATGTATTCAAACCCAACTATCCTGTGTGCCATGGTGTAACGGTTACATGGTTTGTTTTCCGAAGACAACAAAAGGGATGGTCATGAATCGGAATCCTATCGCATGACCTGGGCAGCCATGCATCAGAAAATGCCTACCCCCTGGTGCAGGACAATGTCCACCTTAGAAGGTGCAGCCAGATACATGTCCGCAGCCTAGCTCTCGGACGATTCATGTTTTCTTTTTCCACAATCATTTGTGGATCATGAGGTTTCATGATGATTGTTAACTCACGATAATTCCAGCCCCCTGATATCCCATTACCATCCTATCCCATTAATTCCTATTATATCATGATGTTTTGTGATGGTTGGTTCTTGATGATCATCCCCAGAGGAGATCCGTCTTTTGTTTATTATTGCAATGCTTCAGATAGTTTCAGGTACAGCTTAAGGTACAGCTTAAATCACTACAATAGGAAGTAGCACAATAATTACCCTGAATCTAGGCTGACACTTCGACGTGGGTATGGGTTGAGATTCTCGATCTAAAGATGACCAGCACTTTGCGGGTCCAAAAAAAAGGTACCTTAATCGCTTGACCCTTATCCCACTATCCCCATTGTTGATGATCAAAAATCCATATTTATATACTTATATTATATTTATAAAATACATATTTCCATATATAAATCCATCTATTTCCATACAATCACAAACGTCCCAAATATATGTATAGAGCATGTTTAAACATGCATGGAAGACTCATTCAGCCATGGTGTGCTCTGGCGCTCCCAAGGTATGGCGGTTGGGCTGCCAAGGGCCTGAGGGCCACGTGCTCCCTGACACGCTTTAGGGAGGGCTGTTTGGGTTCTAAGGTGCGCGGAAAGCATTTTTTTTATAGGATGTAATACCCCAGCTTTTTCATAAGATATAATACTTGTACCATATAATACCCCAAAATGCTCCATGTGCTATGTTTACCAGCATTTAGCCCAACGAATTACCCAAATGTAAGTAAATAATGTTAAAATATGTTAAATATAGCAAGAAGCATAGGCGGGATATGTTGAATTTCCCCAAGATGGAGATAACAGTGGTCGGATGATTAGCTATGGACCTTCGTTGGGACCTGGTGGTTCTTCGATTTGTCTCGGGTCTCTTGCTGAGAGCCACTTTCTTGGCTGGTACGGCCAATCAAAGCCGATTCTGATAGTTGATGGTGAAATATATTTGTTGGTTGGCAAGATTGCAAGATTTGGTTGTTTTGTTACATCCTCAACTTGATCCACCTGAGAAGCCATGAATCTGCGAGCCTTCCCGCCATCTATGTCTGGGTTCGAGCACTTCCGACCCAATGCTGCATAGGCAGCGGCTTGTGAGGGTCGCCATTATCATCAAAAACTCAATGTCCAAGCCGGTTAACCCTGAATGAACAAAGCCTTCCCACATTCGTGTTAAACACCCCGTAGAAACCATAATTAGAAGGGGATGAAACCCTTGATGAAGTAGGGTGAGGGAAGCACTTCTTCAACCATTGTGGAAGCATTAACAATACATAACAAAACTGTATATTAGCAGATCTATCCGAAAAAACACGTTCATGCATACAGCAAACGCATCAGCCAGTCCCAGCTGTCGCTCGGATGTAAATGTTGCTGGCTATAGGGAACCAATGGACCACAACAGTCTCTCATTTTTGGGTACAGTAAAAACTCAGCAAACTCTATTATTTTTTAAATGCCAAGAAAATTGATACATATCCATACCCAAATCTCCTCAATTTTGGCGCCATCCCCAGCGAATTTTCCGCCATGGTTGCGACTCAGCTGGCTGGCGCGTGGGGGCCTCCCAGCTACCAGCGTGTACACGACGTGAGCTTGAGCCACTCGCAGCAGGGATGGCTGAGATGTCGACCCCATGGGCTGCGGGCTGTACTTTCCAGGGAGCTAAGGAGCTGCGGGTATTCATATTCAATCTTTAATGGGGAACAAATAGGCTAATTACCTGCAGTGGTTCTAACCACATGATAGTTTCAAAACACTGGATTGGAAGCCATTCAAACACCTGACAATGCCCCACAGTGTAGAAAAGAACAATATTTGGAAGGATTATCTGAGAGTAGCAGCATGTGTTTGAGATGGGTGGCCGAATCACCAAGCAGGTTCAGATATCTTCGGACAATGGTTGAAATGCTGTAGACTTGGAGATGGGACCATACCTAGTCACACTAATCAATGAGAATATTTCAGGGGGGAGAAAGGAATTCCAAAATCTCATAAAATCTCGTTTTTGAGAGTCATTTAGTCAAAGAGCTTGATGAAAGGAAGAGCTTGGTGAATAATTAGAAGAGTTTGATGAAAACAACAAGCTGCAACAAGCGGTCCGGAGTCAAAGATCTCAACGGGTTTCTCCATGTTTCCTCATTGGAAGCATGTCTGAACAACATGTATGAAATGTGTTTCTTTTGCAGTTGTACCCATGCAAAGGTTTTGCTCTCAAATCCAACAGCACTGAAAAGAAGCCATGTTACCGAATCCCTCCAGAATTGAGATGTTGATGAGCAGCTGTCGAAACATGTGAGGTCTCTTTGTCCCTACACTTGTGAAGATGGTTCCGACAAAAACGCTAAACTACCTGGTTATATATCTGCCTTCAACTCCAAAGCCGGAACCTGCCAATAGATGGTGAAGATTCGCCCACCGACTCATGGGGGGTCAACGTTGTGTGTGTCCACCTTGGTTTTCTACCCCTAGTGACTTTGTTGGTGATACCAGAATTGACATCGGCATTTACAGATTCTTGTAGATAGTTGTTGGGGTTGATCCCGCATTCCATCACATGATCATATCATTATCGTATCATATTGTATCCCATTATAAACAGATTATCAACCCTTGAACAAATTTGAACACCCAATTTGTGGTGAATGAATCCCTTACATTATTGAGGGGGTCCCCGTCCTGGGGGTGGTCAATCATACCATTGCTTCCACGGTGGAAGTGACAGTGAGGTGATGAAAATCTGGAAGCCTTGCTGAAACGGTGTAGCTTAGACCCTGCGATTCTCAAGGCGGGGAAAGGAAACATCAGTGGAACGATGGGAAGTGTTCTTCTTTTTTTTGTTTTATGCTGATGCTGGTTGGTTGCTTTTTGTTTGGACCTTTTAGCATGTTTCAAGCGTATTTTGACCTGTCAGGTGAGGGTAGATTTTGTGTCCGCTGGACCTCCTCCTACTTCTCCTCTCCTTCGTCTCCTTGCCTCCTGTCATAGGAAACTCGCAGATCTCTGTGCCCCACTGGACCTCGTCAGACTAAATTTGTCAGAGCTGATGTCGATATGTCAGAAGATATGCATAGATATGCCACATCAACGTTGCCAGAGCAAATGCCAAACCGCTGTCAGACCGTCAAAATACGCCCCAGGTAAAATGCCAGAATGTCAGATATGTCCGAAACTGTCTCACTATACGCCAAAGATCGCCAGATTATGTGCGTGAATAATCGTGAATATGTGTCAGACTGACTACATGTCAGACTACGTGTCATAGTATGTGTCAGGGTCAACTTCAGACTATGTGTCGGGATATGTCGGGATAAATGTCCGAGCATCTGTCAGAACTTATGCCAGAGGAAATTGGTGGAGATCACAAGAAGTAAAGTATGTGTTCCGCTCTTGGCCAGAAGTTGTTGCTAGGAATTATTCACACCCTCCAAGAAAAAGAAAGGTAGAACCCAAAAAATGAGTTTGAGCATGATCTTTCCATCTAAAGTTTATGAACTATAAAGGATTGCCATCTTGAGCTCCATGGTTGCAGCTCTCATGGGTCCAAAAACGTTTGAAACATGTGCAACTCACAACTCACTATTGAAGCTTGTTTCAATTTGGAACTGAATTGCCTCACTTCTGCCTCTTCGGGTTGCAGTTGTTAGGAGAAACCCAGCAAAGAGCTGCTGTACTACATCCACCGACAATTCTTCTTGGTGTCGTGGCTGTTGCTGCAAATGAAGATTGCAATAGACGTCCCCCCATTTTAGTAGACCAAAATACTGCAGTAGATTGCACCTTTTGGTCATTTGCTTGACTGACCACCCATTTCGAAGGGCATGGATCCAAATTTGCTTCTGAAAAGCGTTCAATTCGCTCGTGGTGAATTGCGGTAGTAATGAAACCATGGCCCATTTTGGGGTGCCCGTATCATCCCATGTCATCCCCTGGTGCCAATACCCACTCCATGGGACTGGCTGGTGCTTCGAAAGCTTGATTTCCATCGGAGACCGGCGCGGTGAAAAGCCACCACTTATTCCATGTTCGAACACTTACGGTACAGTAATTTTCCAGGGAAAAACAAAAAACAAACATAAACTGTTCGGACACTTTCGGTACTGTCTGCCTGCTTGAATCTCCCCAGTTCTGCTGTGGTCATTTGCCATCATATCTCCATCACCCCCGGTGGCGGTTCCTGTCCACCTGAGGAATTGCCCTTCGAAAACCTCAGTGTGTTGCGCGAGAATTGGATCTCACTGGAGCCTGGGAAGGGTTAAGCACGGTTCACGTTTTTTCAACAAGAAATCAGGATGGAAGAAGATGGAAACATATTTTGGGAGTTGGAAGAAATAATAGGTATTCAACGGTTTCCACATCTTCCACTTATCAATATTTATGAAACATTGGGGTTGGAAGATGTGGAAACATATTTGACCTGCAAGCAATTAGGGCAGCAGCAAACACATGTTTTGGTGCTTTTGAAGATGTGAGGATGAGATTCAATGACGATATTTTGTGTGAGGGGTGCCAACAAAAATGGAGATGATGATATCACCACCAGAAATGGGGAACAAAGCAACAGACCCCGGGACGCGACCCACACATATGGTGATTCACGGCCAACAACTGGGCTTCCAAAAACATCCACAAGCTGTTTTCTGACAAAGAGATTTGGACGGGCTGTTGTTCCATTGGAGATGTCAGGTCCATGAGGTCGACCATGATCATCCGCTGACTGTGGGTAGCTGGACATTTCTGTTTTTCACCACCTCAAAAGGTGACCCCTCCAAGAATAGATGGTAAAACCACAAACAGATGGTTATAAGTTGAGAATAGACTCGACCCTCAAACAGATGCTGTTTATAAACCTGTATATAAACCTGAAAAATTGTCTGGGCGTCACCATCCTGGATTGCTGAATCCCAAGGATGTCAATGACATCATCAACAAGATCTGTGGTCCTCCAAGGCAGGGGCTGGCCCAGCGGCAGGGTTTCATCATCTCCAGTGATGGGAAGCCTCAAAAAAGAAGATGTTAAATTGTTTGGTACTCAAACATGGCTAGCTGGGAAATCGCCCAAAATAGAGGTTTATAGTTATAGTTGGGAAAATCGTCTGAAGGATTTTTATTCATTGCGATGTTTGATTACCAGAGGTTACCGTATACTCAAGAATACTGTCATGGCAAGATCATCCAGTTCACCACTTTTTGGAGATGTCTATGAGTCCCTCCCGATCATCTCGACATATCAGGCGCGGGGGATATTGCTTCGAACTGCTCCTTGGCATATCCAGATAGAATGGGTTTGTTTGAACACTTGAGGAGAATACCAAAATCCAGTGGCTAAAACTTCATGTTCCGAATGATAAACCCATATTGAACCACCTGAAAAGTATGTGGAGGTGGTACCAAAAGAAATGGGCATGCGGCATGGCCAGCAATCCTTTAGTTGGAGGTTGAACCACCTCCCGAGCCACAAAAGAAGTTTTTTCATCAGGGTGGATGTTGAATCATATTGACCCCACCAAATCGTTGGGGTGCTGAATGCAACAAAAGAAAATGAACAATAATTAGATGCAACAGAAGTCAACGAGCAGATACGACTATGAAGGGTAGGTAAGTTTTGGGTCGAGAACCTCCAAAATGGCGAGGGCGGGATGCGATCTTCAGGGGAGTTTGTGGGAATCGTTTGAATGACTAGATTCCCTTGGTACTTACAACTTTGATTGTCTTAGAATCTTGGATTTTCAAGGCCTGGTATTCAATGATACAATGATATATAACTGAAACTGAGACCAAGCACTGTTAATCCAACCCAGATCACCAAGCATTTTTTTTTGCAATGACTAGCTGTTGCAGTGATGCAAGAACTGTTTGTGGTAGGATAATGGTGGCAACTTCAAGAAACAATTCCAAACCACTACCCCAAACAAGCGAAATCTGCCCTCAGCATCCCTCAGCCATTGAGGAATAAGCTCCTTGCATCCATCTTGCAGCACTTGGGATTCCATGTGCAGCCTTTGGCTTCCAGGGTGTTCTTGGATGATGGGAAGACACCCAGGAGAGGGTTGGGTGCTATGATGTGAGTTCTCCTAGTTTGATCAACTCTTATATTTTGTTGGTGATATGCAAGGCATACTGTGAAACACCATGATACACCGCTGCATGTGATATTGCTTTAAGGTCCTGGATTTTTTTATTTCATAAGCTGCAACTGCTGGTAACACCCGATGTTGTTGGATTTAGTTTCGCTGTCGCTACTTTTTGCAATGCTTATGTCATCAATGTTATTACATTCAGCATTTCCATGCGGCTGAAAATGATTGACTGTCAGCATTGGATGATCTAAGACTACCAGTGCAGGCTTCCCACACCACCGGTCCAGACGCACATGTGCCTGAGACTCAGTGTGCAAAAGATGTTTCCGATGAATCCTCAGTGTTTTGCATGTTTGCCTTTCCAAGGTCTTGCAAATGTCCGAAAAAGTTCACTTTCAATTCTTCTATCCCGGGGGGTCCAAATACGTCGAAGCTACCGAACCCTTAAATCATATACTAAAATAGTCAGGTAGATACGGCTGGAGTTATACGGATATGTTATAATCCCATGATATCCAGTCAGTATCATAGCACCATGTTTCTTGGCTACATAAGTTATATATTCCAATTTTAGAGGCTCAACTTGGTACACCCAATGACTGGCACCACCTGTGCGGCCGAGGTTTGCTGGTCGCCCCTGAGTTGGGTGGTGAGACCTTTCTTTGCGACGTGGCCTTTGGGAAAGTGGGCTTGTGGCTGGACGAAGAACGGGAACCGTCGACGTGCAGGAAGTCGGGCATGTTGGTGTATGAGTATTACAAAGACGTTTTTTTTTTTAATGATATGGTTTGCCAAGCTATGACTTATGCTTTCCAAGAGGACATGCTCAGTTGGGACCCACGGCATCATGGGTCATAGTTCATTCGGTCAACCTTGGAAGGATAGTTCAACAATCTAATTATAGATTTTTTTTTTTGCATCAGCCCACTGTAGCGGATCCGCTGCGGCTATCGCATATCAAATTCTGGTCTGTGCCAAAAGCCGCTAAATGACACCTGGGCCGGCGAAATCCGCCCCCAAGGCAGAGCCGTATTCATGTACAACCAAGGCTCGCACTCGGTCCAAAAAGGCCTCAGATGGGTCATTAGCAGCCGGATCAACCTCTATACTGTTGATCCCTTTGGAAATGGAAATGGCCATCGCTCTGCAAAGTGCAGGGCCATATTCCTTCAGCTCAGTCGTGCGCCATTGGCCGGAAGAGTTCTTCCCTATTGCTGAACCAACAGGATTTTCTGTACGAACCCTACACTGGTGCAAATCCGACATGAGACTATCAAGATTAATAGTCAAAAGGGAGGTGGGCTTCGTTGTTCGAGCGCCCATCAGCCCTTGTGAGAAGGTCAATTTGTGCGCATTCGGCATGCTCAAAATGGTGGCCATGAGGGGCAAACGCCAGATGGATGCTGCCTCTGGTTGGTCTTCTGCTTCGGCTGGATGCTCAAGGATACCGAGCGCATCAGCAAAGGAGATCTCGGCCATCGCCAGCAAAGAGAAACCCAAAAGTTCGTTGCCTACGATCAATTGGAATAATTCTCGCAGTCGGACAGCTTCGTATCCCCACGCATGGTGGATATCACGTATGACACGTGGGCCTTGTGCAGAAGGCTTGTGTACCTGTCCAGCGGCACGTATGTCAGGTTGCAGTGGCTCTGATTCAAGGCTCACTGCACGAGCACGGGACCACGTCTCGCATGGCGGCCCACTGACAAAGGCTATCACAAATCTGTCCCGTATTGCCGCCAACCAGAAAAGTCTCGTCTCTGGATTTGTGGCATCGCCGTCCTTCGCGTGGATGACAATATCCATAGATACGATATGCATCACCACACCAGACAAGATGGGCATACGCTCCATATAGAACTGTAGATCTCCCATCCTGCGTCGGCCGGAGTACGCATGCAGCAATATCCGATGCACACCAAAGGAACGTGGGGCAAGAATTGGTGGTTCAGCACCAATATGCCGCTCCAGCACAGCACAGTGCAGTTCCAGGGAATGAACATCAGGTAAAGGTACAACATCTTGGAAAGGTTGCTGCAAGAAAGTCCAGGACGAAGGACTACACAATCTTTGAAGCAAGCTGCGCATCTGCTCAAGGTTGAAATCAAAGAAGTTGGCATCATCCTCTGCAAGGGTGTCGGCAAAGAACATCACAGTCCTTCGCAAAGAACTCCAGGAAATAGGTATCTCGCCCACCCCCTTTCGCAAGGTCTCCTCAAACTTTTCAAAGTCCTCAAAGTCAGACACGTACTGGATGAGAAGCTCATAGAGCTCAGAATTGATGTGGACATACTCTCGTGGTCGCGGAGCAGGCAATCTCGGACCTTGACCAGGTAGTGGAGGGAGGTATCGATCATGAGCGTGTGCTCGAGCTTGGTCCTCACTAGATCCAGCTCCTGGTACCACCACACACTGGATGTTGGCATTGCGTAGAGCATCTTTGCATTTGCGTGAGTAGTAAAGATGCGCCTTGAGCTTGGCCATGGTATGAAAGTGCTTCAAACACGAACTACACGTCGGCTGATCAAATAGTTGGCGCAAATTGGATACTTCATGGTGAGCTCTATGCATATGTGCTGCCTCTCCAGCCGCATTGCGGCAGCGTTTCTGACATTGCATGCAGCCAAAAATTGCAGAATCTATATAGAGTATCCACTAATATTAATGTAAGCCTGTAGTACTAATACACACAGCAATGATATGTTTTGATGATATTATATTATATATAATTCTATAAGTGATATACTTGATATAAGCCTTCGCCATGGGGATATCAACCAATGAACATGTCCACCATGGCCGGTTCGAGGTTGGAGCCATTGAGTCTGAATATGCTGAACAAAGGAGTGGCGCTTCCGTTGCAGCCTAGGGATTACCAGATCCCCCCCAAAAAGAACGATGAACGGAGAAGATGTTTGAGCATGATTTGGCTGATTCAGCCATATTTGAAGAAAACAAACTTGCAATATGTGTTTTCCCATTGCGGTGATTTGGGCCTGAAGAACGGTTATATAGCACAAGAATCGTGGGTGTCAGATAACACATGCAATGACTGAATCTGGGCTGTGTGGATGTGTTGGGAACCCATGGATCATCACACCCAGATGGCCATGGAGAGTCAAGAGACCAGGGCCGGATGAATAGAGATGAAGAGTTTCCGGTTTGGCTGGCGGGGCCAAATGTTTTAGAGTTTCACTCTTAATGTGGGATGAAGCGGAGTGTGAGTATTTCCACATGAACGTGTCGAAACAACATTAACATTCAACTGAGAATCCATACTACCTGGTTTTTAGCAGATTGGGAGCCATCACCAATGGTTTCAAGAACTGGATTGAGGTGTTCCAGGATTCATCTTTGACCCAAGGTAATCCCATAGCATCCATGGCGTGTGCGGAACAGGAGCTGTAAAGAATGGACACGCGAGTCGCTCAACAGCATTCCCACGGAAGTTGGCCATAGAAAACGCAACCATTTTTTACAGAAGGATTCTATGGCACTTAAGGAAAAGTTAAGGTAAGATGAGCAAAGTTGCATCTTCTTGTGGTTTGTTTGTATGTTGCATATTCCTAGACCCTGTGTTTGTATCCATAGAAATGGGTGTGTTTTCCTGTAGTTTCAGCAGCGTGACCTGTTTTACAGGTACAAACAGTTGGTACAGGTGGATATGCAATGGATATATACACAGAAAATTGCCATAAATCCTCATGAAATGACAACACGTTCCCATAACATGGTCTTTTGTTTTGCCCATTACACCAAGGGATGAAGTTGGAGAGCTCCACACGGCAGCAGATGTCAGGTCGGCAAACGACGGTGGGAGATTTTTACATGATATCTATGGGATATTACCTCCCAGAATATCTATTGGAGATATCCAGAATGATAGGGATGATCATGATTAGGACATGAATTAATCGGATGATTTGGGATAAGAATGGGATAATACTGGGATACCACTAGGATAAAATTGGAATAAATATGGGATAAATTGATGGGACAATGTGTGATGGATGAGGATGAAGATGAGGATGAGGATGAGGATGATGATGATGATGATGATGATGATGATGATGATCATGATCATGATCATGATCATGATCATGATCACGATGATGATCATGATCATGATCACGATGATGACGAGGAGGAGGATGAGGAGGATGAGGATCAGGATCAGGATGAGGATGATGTGATAGCTATACTATAAACCATCCCTAATAGAGGTTCATGAAATTAGGTATTCCCCCAATTTGGGCTGAAGAAGAGTGCCCCCCCCTGTCATGGTTGGTACATGAAACCATGGAGCAGCCAATCACAAACAATGAAAGTATGGGATACAGCTTCACACCTAGGTAGTGTACGTATTCCCAAGGGACAAGTTTATTTCTGACATTAGCGTGAGGAAGAGGTAAACATGTGTCGCAGTTGAATTCACGAGAGTGACTTCCAGATCAAATTGACATCAAATAGCTACATGATATGGGTCACAACTCTGGTGCCATAGGTAGTTTTCACACCAAAATAGCTGGAAGTTCACTGAATGTTCATATCCCAATCATCCATTTGAATGGGATTTTCCATGATAAACCATCCATTTTGGGGATCCCCCATTTTAGGACCCATTCTCATTGGTCATTGATTGGCTCATTACCACAGTGGTCCCAGTGTTCCAGTGACCAGGAGCCTCCTACGAGCTCTACACCCTGTGGTACACCACCACCGAAAGCGAAAGCGACTGGATGGTGGTTTCCTAAAATGGGGATACCCAAAAATGGATGGTTTATAATGGAAAATCCTATTAAAATGGATGATTTGGGGGTACCCCTATTTTAGGAAACCACCATATATGTATGCATTTTTTAAAAGGGACTTTACCATCACCATGATTGCATGATATATTATAGAATGCATCAGCAGATATTAGCCGCCTGTAACACCATTTAGCCATTCATGTGGTAAACCCAATGCCATGAACCTCTGGGGATGGCTATGTACTACCTATTTCTGGTGGAATTGGCATTGGCATTGGGTTTACCATTTTTTTCTCAGAAATATAATAATGTTCATGTTCTCTGTGAATCAAACATGGTTTGATTGACAACCCCGCAGCAATAGTTCGATAGATTTTCCCAACTATAACCCTCCACGAGTTTGTGGAATTCCCAGCGGCCCGCCATGTTTGTCATATCCCCACGAAGCATAGCCTATATGGAGGTTTCCTAAAATAGGGGTACCCCTAGTTTTCATCCATTTATAGATCGGATTTTCCATTATAAACCATCCAGCTATTTGGGTACCCCCATGGCTTAGGAAACCCCCATATATCCCCATCATACCATAATTTGGTTGGCGAAATCCCAATGGCCTCAGCGGGTGCCCAGGTTCCTTCCAGTGCAAGACTGCCATCTGCTGGACTTCATTCCACTGAATGGATCGGCTACCTGCCACCGGTGCAGTTCGTTGGAAACTTTGCTCGGGGATGTAGCCACTTAAACATTGAAATACCATGATGTACCAGAAGTAGATAGTTGGTGATTTCAGATATCAGGTGTGCCATTTGTTGAATGATTTTATTGGATGATTTCATTGGGTGTTTGAAGCTGAGAACCATGGTCCTTCCTTGTTAGTGCCCTTTAGCTAAGCCATGTCCAGTGGCACACACCTTAGAAAAAGTGGGATCTGAAACCCTCCAAACAGTACCGAATACATGCCGATCTGAAAATACTCGAATGTCTGGTTGGGATGTTTGGTTGTCTTTGAAAATGTTTTCCAATGGGAATACCGAATATCACACAGGTTTGTTTCTGACATGTAAAGCAATGCGCTAAATGGATTCTGCACCTTCACAGGAGCGGCAAGCAGCCCAACATCTAGCAACCCCCAAACAGGTAGAACAGTGGAGCAGTTATGGCTGTTTTAGTAGGATGTTACTTGTCTATCATTATAGGGTTTACTATAAGTAATTAATCAATACTCTATACATTATATGTGTATATACACTTTTCTGGATGATATTCCGCCACCTCGAGCTGTCCAGGTTCATGGCTACTTCGAGAGCCCCTTCACCCATCGCCTATGGTGCGAGACTCGCAGCCCATCACATGTGCGGATTTTTGGTACCTTGGCAAACCTGCTGGGTCCAGCTTCCCGGTGATCATGGTCATCTTTTCGTTGGCCAAGGAATCGCTTGTCCTCTATGATATCTATGAGATTATGTAAAGATATACACATCATAGAGATAGAGGTATAAGCATCAAGACCAAGTGTTTGGTGCCTTAAATGCATATTAACCCCATGGCTGATCTTCCATTGCCAGATGAATTTCCCGGGTGTGGGAGAAGCCCACGGAGATGGAGCTGCCAAGGAACGGAGTGGGTGATGAATGATGGCCAGAGACTGGGCGAAGCATTCTGACATCTCAGGGTGTTTGGCAATACCCTCGGCTATGTTTCAAACCATAGGAAAACCATAGGAAAATGGTGATTTAATGGGATTTTAAAATGATTAATGGTGATTTACCCTCTGGTAAACTAACATGGCTATTGAACATGGCCATAGAAATCGTGGATTTTCCCATGAAAAATTGTGATTTTCCATAGTTATGTTAGTTTACTAGAGGGTAAGGATCTTCAAAAGCTGTTGATTCTTATGTTGAAGTGTATTGTCAAAAATAGCCAAGCCAAAATGCTTGACTATCATTGGATAGCAGAATGCGATCTCAAGCATCATATATGAGAACATACTGTAGATTTAGATGGTTTATCCTGTCATAATCCCATTATTTACATGGTTTCATAGTTACCAATAGCTTCCAACTGGTGTAACTGGTGCAGGTTTTTTTCCATCTGCAGTATTTGAGTAAACTCCTGGCACCGCGTGTTCTTCCAGACTAAATTCAGGGGCTGCTGAGTTCCAAACAAAGGGTTCATTAAGGATGGATCGACAGAATTAGTAATTGGTCATTTTATCACTGGATTGGTTAATGGGAAAATTTTCACAGGAAACCACAGATTTTCCCATCACATATAGGGGTTTCCGGTTAAAATTTTCCCATTCACCAGTGATTTTATCACCATTTGATGGGAATATCATTGGATCATGGGAATATAGATAGAACCAACTGATTTCAACCGGTTGCTCCAATCAATTCTCGGTGAATCATTGCCACCCGGGCGGATTTTGATGGCCAGCCGCCCAGCTCAGGAAGTCGCCCATTGAATCAGGGAGGCATCTACAGCAGCTCTTGCAGCCTCTTGGGACCCACTTAGCGAAGTGAGTTGGTATCTATTGTCTGGTAATTTAACAGTTTGCTATTGAAAATGGCCATAGAAATCGTTGATTTTCCCATTAAAAATAGTGACTGTCCTGCTAGTTTACCAGAGGCTAGGACACTTAGTTTTTCATTGATTTCTGGTAGATATAATATCTGTATTGGGGTGAGTCTGTAAAGCAACTTGCAATACCATGACTCAGGTATGCCGTGGTGGCAAACTGGTATACCCTCAGATATTCAGAACTTTCTGGATTCTAGGTATGATGTCTGCATCAGAGGTCACGAGACACCAAACATCTTGGCTGTTAGATTCACCTACTAGTAGCATAATTTTCCCATTTGATTGCGGCACATTGCTGTACATTGTACTTTCCTATTGGTGAACCAACCCCTTTCACCTTTGCAAACTGAGCTGGATCCCCAACAAACTGTTTGGGGAGATGAACATCACAGTATAGAAATGGCAATGTTGAATTTGCGAACCGGGATACTTCACTGTCCAACATGAAATCTGGAATTCCCAGCGTCTTCCCCGCTTCATGTCCACCCGACATATGCTTCACTGGGCACAGAATTTTCTCTGCCAAGATGCTGTGCTGGTTGGCATCGTGTGTTTTGCTTTGTTGGTCAACAGGGTGATCCACCCTATCTTTCGGTGCCCAAATTTGACCCATTGCCCTCAGTAGTTTAAGATGGGAATACAGCTATATCGACAATCACCATGTTTGATAGGTAGATCATGGTAGATCATCATATATCATCTATAGATTGATATATTTTCATTACCAGATGGTATCAGTTCTCGGCCCTCAGGTCACACTTCAAACTCGATTTGTCCCTGGAAGAGTGCCACGACCTCTATGGTACGCTGCGGAGACCGGGATGTTTTGTTGACAAACCACCAGGATTTGGATACGATCTGGAGGTTTCCTAAAATGGGGATACCCCTAAGTCATCCAGATTATAGTATCCCCATTAAATCATGATATACAAATCCTAAGATGGTTTGTTTCAAAAAAGAATCCCCTAAATCATCCATATAAATCCGGATTTTCCATGAAATAAACCATCCAGGGTTGGGGATGGAACCCCCCACGGGTGCAATCACAAACCTCACTGGATTGTGGATGACACAACAAGTTTTCGTTGTGTCACTGCTGGCTGTTTTTGTTGGGTGAAAAACATATTGGATAAAAATGGTAGTATTTTACAGTAGTTTTTTTAGTTCTCCTTTTTTGCCTCTCAATGCCTTCTCTTTCAGTGGATCTCCCTATCTTGCATTTTGTTTTGTCCGAAAATGGAGTATCCAATTCCCATGGTTGGACAGCCTTTTTCGTACAAAAGGTCCTCCGGGCGCCAGCAGTGCACGTGAAAACTGGGTCAGCTGTACACGCGAGGAGTTCCTATGAAAATGAAATACCCTTCAATAATCAACATGTTAGCAAATCCGGTGTAAATGGTGGTTGAGTTGTAGAATCATCAGAGTTCTACAAGTGGGGAGAATTTCCTTGCCATGTTTGGTAACCGGAGGATACACTTGGCTTCCTTTTCAAGCGCTGATCGGCCCTGCAGATTCACCTGCATGGTAGGCTATTTGGAGTGGTCTTCGATGTAAAGATGGTTATGGAAACAATATGAAATCATTTATCCCATTTAAATGTTCCATGAATTCATACACATAGGTTTGATGACTCCCGTTAAATATATGATATGTAGATATGGGGGTGTCTTAAAATGGGGTATACCCCCAAGTGGCTATTTTAATGGAAAAATGATGATAAACCAATGGATTTAGAGGTACCATATTTTCAGACAAACCCATATATGTTTCGCCATACATCCCCATCGTATTGGAATTATTCTATTGCCAAAATTAGAATAATATATGGATGTAATATGAATACCTAGACCCTCAGTTTGTACCAATGAAACTGGATTGCAAATCCCATAATTTCAGTACTACGTTTAGTCATATTTACAGGTACTTTTACGGAGGGTATAGGTGGATATAGAATGGATAAGTACACATAAAATGCACCTAAACTTCCATAAAATGGTTGTAAGTTCTCATAAAACTGCCAGAAATCCCCATTCATCCCATGAGTTTCTCCATTCAAAATTGGCCAACCATGGCAGGTTTAGCTCAGGCGCCAGAGCCACAGGAGAAGCTTCTCGGAGTCGAAGTGTAGCCAGTTTTAATGGGGCAAACCCATTGGACCTGAGAAAAGAGATACAATGTGGGGCCCCCAAGATAGCTAAGTGGCTTTATAACTCCAATAACTATGGTTTATGATACGCAAATAACTATAGTTCATGAAGTTTATATATAAGCCAACTTACAACTGGTGGGGCCCACATTGTAGGGATTTGACCCAACAGAATTTTGGGGGAAGACGTCAAAGTCTAGACTGTACTTGTAAGTATGGGAAATTCAGCAACACAATTCATAGTTGCACGGATTTTTTGTGTGGAAGATGTGGAACAATATAGTATGAAGTCCATGGTCCACAGGTGGCTTGAACATATTTTAAAGTTTCTTTTGCCGACACAAAAGATAATTGACATTGGAGAAAGCATCAAATTCACTGCCTCAAAGCAGGTTCATTTTCTATCATGTAAAGATATTCTACATATATATATAATATATATATTTATATGTATATATATATATGACCGGCATATATAATGTAATATAGCCAACAGCAAGGACGGCACCGAAATCAGGGATCAACCGACTAAAATGACAATCATGGTGGTGATGATGATGATAATGAGGCAAATCAGAATGGCTTGAGATAGCAAGAAAAGATGGTTTATGTAAAATGTAAGGAGGATCCAAACTAAACAACTTGAATGAAACTGGCTGACCTAGAACGTTTTGCTCAAGTATGAGTAATCACATCAATACGTTGCCTTTTGGCACACCTCAAGGGTGACACTTCTTCAACGTAACGGCAGGGCCAAGATCCCTCTTCTGTATTCCCGGAAGAGAGCCAAATCTCCAAACAGTGAACTTCCAAGAAGGTACCAAATCCCGAATTTCTCTAAATCCATGAATATTACTAGATATTCCTCCATCAACATCTACCGTCATGATCTATTGCTTAACAAGACATACATTTCCAGGATTGATTCCATTTGGCAATCGCCCAACACTAGAATAGATAATGTAAAAGAAGTTGTTTATTCATGTTTTGCAAGACTTTTGTATTATATGATTACACATTATCATTTCCCATAGGATAATAGATGATAACAGATTCATTATGGCTCCACTCCCCCAATGATGGCAGGGTTTATTGAGGTTTTTTTGACCACCACCAATAAGCACTAATGAGGGCTTGTTAACCATCTATAATTCAGGGGTGTCACCTCTTTTTTTGGAGTGGTCAAATCCTCAGATATCATCATGATACCATTAAACCCCATTCAATCCCATTCCCCATGAAACGAGCAAGGATTTCTGACCCAGGTGGTCCCGCTTGCTGGCCTTGCGGAGCAACCGCCGAGCCGCACGTGTGTGGCACTGGATGTCGGTTTCGGTGCCGACCGTGGCGCTGTTGGCGCTGGCATGCTGGAGGCAGGTGGGGATGGATGGTTACATATGATGCTGACAGAAGGGGATTTCATGTGATATATTGTGATATAATCTATATTAATTGATGGCTGTTAAGGAACATGGGATATAGCTAATATGTTTTTTGGATTGACTATAATGGGTGTTGTAATACTTCGTACCGTATGTATATATATATATATTATAATAATATATCATGTGATGGATGTTAATGAATATGTTGGATCAGCTCCATCAAGAGTGTGAGTAAGGCTCAGAGATAGGATACCCAAATGGACGTAAAAAATTGGTCATTTTGAGTCTTTCACCATGTTTGTTTGAAACCAATTTGTTTGTCCATGCCCAAATTGTGGAAGTACAATCTGGAGACTGATCATCAGGCATTTCATGATAATACATATTATATATATATATAGTAAAATATACTGCAATGGAACATACGTTTCGTTGGATACGAGGTTCAATTTGGTTTGTTCAACTATGTATAGGGAGGTCACCCAACCACATTGAGATAGAACAGGAAAATCGCATGTGGTAGGAGTTGGTGGGGTTGCTCGATGGTGCAGTTTGAATTGACAATTTGGGAACAAAAGAGTGGAATTTCAGAAGCACACATAATAGGCCATGATAGGGACATAACCAAGTCAGACAGTTGTTTCGAAACCGAGAGACCCAGCAAAATGATGCAGAACAGAATACTCTTAATCAATGGTGTATTGCAGGAGAAAGGGTCGTGGATTCTGCAGTGTTTTTCTTACGGCTCCAGCGGAAATCACTCAGGGCCCAACACCAACCCGCCATCTTTGGAGGTTGCGAGCAACCTGATGGCTCAGTGAGGGCCAAAACAAGCAGCTGACCCATGTGGTTTGTTTCGCCAAGAGCGATGACTCGATCACTAATGTTTTTACAATGATCGACAGATGATTGAACAATGTTCATGAATAATTCCAACGACATGTTTGATCCGTCATGATTCCAGTAGAAAGGGATTAAATGATTTACATAATATTTACACGACATGTCGAATAGCTAGGATCCTAGATTTGGAGTTTGATACACATCACAAAAAAAGGGGCACTGAAGCCGTCAACCAGATTATCGATGTTTAACATCCCCATTCTTGTTGGTTGTATCCCTGTGAGAATAGAATATCTTTGATTTGCTCCTTGGATTTGGGGCCATATCTACATCACTCCCAGAAATTTCCTCAGTTCGGCTGAATTCACCGGGGATTCAAAACAGGTAAAATAAACATGTCCAATCAGATGCAAATCCAGGTATCCCTATATTTATCCTCATGATTTATCCCTATGACTTGTCTCTATGATTTATTATCCCTATGATACCCCACGGCTTTATGCGTTTTCTTTGGACGAGAAATCCTTGATCTCCTGCTGCCCCGCTACGCCCGTTTGCTGCTCCAGACCTCCTGAAGAGGGTGGTCTTAGAGCCTCCAGCAGCATTAGCATGAAGACATCATGAGCGATCTCAAACCTCGGGCCAATTTCAATATGGTATGGATGTTTTATCGATACTGTATTTCATATTCATGAATATGTTATGGATATTTGTCAATTCCTCCAGAATGAATGAACTGGTATAAGCGGTTTCGATAGCCATGAGCTGGTGATTTCAAGCCAAACAACTGTGGCTCCACGGTCCACAGCCCGGACGTGTCACATGGAAACAGTTTGCTGTTGGCTTAGGATATGCTTGCAGCCAATAGCCCAGGCTATGAGCAAAAGAGGAGCCTTACATGGCAGGCAAAAACAGGATTCCCTCCCTTGACTAGTGAGTAGATCATCAACGCTGTGGGTCAAACATGAAGCAACAAAGATAGTGCAAAGCCATGAAGCCATATGAAATCCATTCAGTGTAGAGTTTTAGTTCAGGATGGATGCGTTGCAACCTGCCATGGCCTCCCAACATTCTCGGATGCCATGGCGGCGGCGGGAAGGTAGGGCAGACTTCGCTCAGTTGGGTGGTTTTCCCCTTGGATGGGAGTCATCCATCCGTTTTCAGAGGGATCAATATACCCTCCGGTAATCAAACATGGCTGGCTGGAAAATCCACCATTTAGTTCGATGATTTTCCCACTGAAACCTCCATTTCTAGAACATTTCCAATTGCCACGTTTGATTACCGGAGGGTATATTGTTGTTTAAAATGAGGCTATTTTCAATAGGCTGTTGAAGGCTTCGGAGACAACCATAGAGTAGAGTCTGTAGGCTAAGCACATAGCTGAGTGACTAACTTGCAACCTGAGAAGGCGCCCTAACTGATCCTCGTTACCCCAACCCCACCCCACCCCCCAACCCCAACGCCATGCTGGCCAAGACGTGGATAGTAAATGACCGCGGCATCTTTACCAGGAACGTCAGAAGCCCCCCCCCCCCCCCCCCCCCCCCCCCCCAGACCCCCTCCCCACCCCACCCCACCCCACCCC
>BGPT01001019.1:25334-102222 GCA_003297045.1 Symbiodinium sp. clade C Y103
AAGTGACCCAGAATCGGAGTCGTAAGTGACCCCTCGGAGTCGCAAGTGACCCCGAGTCGCAAGTGACCCAATTTCGGAGTCGCAAGTGACCCCATTGCCCTTAGAAAGGGGGGAAGGGGGTTATTTCACGCTGTGCAAAGATCATCAGGGAATATGTTGCTTGTATGTGCTCAATATACACAATGCGGAAATGAGGTCTAGGTGCCCTATACAATAAGTATGATTACGTGTTTGTATGCACATGTCTAATTATATATATATATATATATAGATAGATAGATAGATAGACAGATAGATAGACAGATAGATAGATAGATAGTTAGTATACACACAGTAGTAGTGTAATACTCATAAATATGCAGTGTTTCCTAGATTTGCATATGATGTTCCACAACATAGAAGTGCTGCATGTGCGTTTCTACAACATATACAGACATATGTTGTCTACATTGTTAGATGCAGTTGGTTTTCGTCCCAGAGAATTCACACTATCAATAGCAAATTGCATTGATTAACCAACCAGTTGATAAACAAACCAGGAATCCGTGGATCAAATGGCACCTCCTACCTTCTAACATCTTCCAACAAAATCAGCTGCGGGGGTGCTGTTGACATCACTTACCAGCGCATGGGCTTGTCACAGGACCATCATGCCCTTTAAGACCGGTACTATAGGATGAACGCTGACCAACAGCTATGATCCATGGAATTGTTTGGATCTTTCTTGATTGCGTCAGAATGCATATTCATATTTACATGATGCATGGGCTATATGATTCTGTAATTATATGTATTCAAATCGCCTTTACTTTTGGATACTTTTGGTGATTACATACTTACATGAACAGAAGCAGTTACTCTCCGATGTGCAATAGCTCATTGACCTATCTATTTTTTGTATGCTCTCTGTATGATTATCTAATATTATATAATATTATGTATTAGTTATATATTGTATATATATATATATATATATATTATATATACATATTATATGGATACATATTACTCGACAATACTGAACGATCCAGGCGGCCGATCCATGTTGACGGCCTGCGATCTCCAGAGGCCCCACGAGTTGAGCAGAGCGTTGACGGGTCCGGGGCCCCCCTGGGGCCCCCTTCATCGGGGCCCCGCAGCCACAAAAAATGGGGAAGGACCCAACAAAAAATGATATAGATTATAGATATATAGAGATTATCACCAATAGATTATAGATATCACCAATAGAATATATAGATATAGGACCCAATATCACCAACAGATTATAGAGATAGATGGATCCATCTGGATTGGTTATCCCATTATGATGAGATATAAAGACGACTATAATGGAAGAAACAATCCTTGTGGATCCAGCCCGTAGCTTCTGAAAAAAGAATGACTGCGGATGTTGACTGTGGGATTAGCCGTAGCTTCTCCCGAAGTATATCGATCCATAGGGACGAACAGGTGGGTGTGACACGTTTTGGGTGGTATCTTGTAACAGGTTGAAGGGAAAATTTGCAGGACACCCTTGGATTTGTGATCAAAAACGGGCTTTTCTGTAGATCTTCCCACATCAGAATTCATTGAACTTAGAACCCAAAACTTGCCACATACGGTACGAAAAGTGTTCATTTTCCAGATAGTCACGAACTCTGTGCTTTAATTGATTTTCCCTATCTCCACAGAGATTTCTGACAATGCAAATTTCCGTGTTTATGTTGGTAGTTGTCCATTGGCTATCGCACATCCATCTCTTTCTTTCTATGTTTACATAGGCCACACATATGTATATATATAACTATATATAATTATATATAGATTCATGTATGATATAAGTCTGCAAGTCTGCAGGGCACAAGACACCAAAAATGAAATTCTTTGGGATTGTTTCTAGTACTTACTTATACCCATCCAATTTTTGGTAACTCTTCTAGGCACTGGCCATCCCCACTTTCCAGGAGGTCAAACTTCGGAAGAGCTTCCGGCAGTTCCAGAGCTTGACTCTCGTCGCTGGCGGGGACATGACGTTTGCAAAAATGAGGGGTTTCCTATGGTGGATCCCCAATTCACCATGGGTTTGCTCAAACAGTCATCCAAATGAAGCAGTATCTGAGTGTCAGAGTTACGAGGCCCCAGAGAAGATGACCAGGCAAAAACTGTAATTGAATGAACTTGAGTTGGTTGATCGTCAGCGGTGGCAGATGGTTCATGGTTGCTGCGACGGCAGTCAGAATATTCCTGCTCATTTCTCCAAGATTCCAATGGTTGGGGTGGGGAGGGTGATGTAGTTCATTACCAAAAAAACAAGATTCAATAAGATATTGAAATCTGAAACATCAACAGTTCAGTTTGAAACATCCACATGCCTTGATAGATCTGATAGTTGATTCACCAATGTTTTCCATGTGTAGCACTAACTCTGAAGTCACAGCGGTTGACAAGTGAGGCACCAGAAACGTGCGGCTGTGGATTTGAAGCGCTGCAATGCAGTGCTCAGCAGCTTTGCGAAAGGTCCGGAGCCCCAGGGCCAGTGGCCCCAGTGGCCTCCTGATGGCCACACGTTGAAAAACACCAGTGCTGTGCTTGGCGGTTTCTGAAATTTCGATATTCTTGCACATAGTACTTGGAAGATGATTCCAAGTCAGGTGGCTAGGTAATCCCTTATGTCTATTGGATACTTACCCCAAACGAAACCCTGGTAAAATGTATTGGGCCTGTGATTTGGCCTCCCATTTGTTTTTTGGGTTCCATATATTGTCAGCGGTTATTAATCATCATGAACCATTATCCACCAGTGTCATGAACCATTATCCACCATTTTATATCATTATGAATCATCATAAACCATGATTAACCATTATCAACCACTGTATGCATAGCTTCTATTCCCATTATTTGGTGATGTCATCTGATTCGGCTGTTGGAAAACCACCGGTCCCACGTCCCACTGGTCTCAGAAAAAAATAAAAAAAACAGGTGACCACTGGCGATCAAGCTTGGAGTTGATCTCGCATTTTTCCAGCTGGAATGTGCAGGCAGACACCGTGACTTGCTGGTGATCCACGTATTTTCATGTTGGAAGTCAGCGGGATGAATATCAAGTTAGCCATGTTTGAATGGTGATCATTTAATGGGGATATAGTGGGATTGTATCATTTTATAACTATTGAGATCCATTGATTACAATGATATTGTAATGATATTTGAACGGTTGTGTCATGTTTTAACTAAACCTATATTACATCCATTGATTGGAGATTGAATTACCTACAGGTTCTATGGATTGTCTCCGGATCAAGCTGCCACTTTGAACCATCGACCAAATGAGAATTATTTACATCACCCACCTGGACGGTTGCTATTTCCGTAGCATCAATCACTATCTTCTACCCTCTGGTTAGTAAACATAGCCATGGAAAACCACCTTTTTAATGGGTAAATCACCATAAATCACCCATAAATGAGCCATTTTCCATGGCTATCTCAAATAACCACAGGAATCCACAGGGTATATCTTCAAAAGACCCATTTCTATTTGCAAACCAAGCTTCGAACAGCAAAATCTCCCTCGTGGAATGATGATCCAGGGAGGGTCACTGTGCATGAATCACCAGGCAGACGATCGTTACCTCTGTACATACAGTATCATACATGTATGTAATTATGTGTACATATATATATATATATATCACGGTATACATATGAATCCCCATCTTTCAAATTGTATACCCATGTTTGTTTGTAGATATATCCCTTGTTTCATTGTCGGTGCATGTTTGTTTCTTGCCGCGAAAACTTGAAGCAGCAACTGCAAATAGGAATCATTCTCTTCATTGAAAGTTCAGTGAGAACAACTCGGTATCATCACTGACCAAATATGTTGACCCGTGCCGAGCCATCCTCCAAAACAATATGGGTCATATCCTCACTTTTGAAGGTGTTGATACCCGGTATATGTTCTTGGCCACTACAAGGTCATGTGGTAAAACCAAGCTTGCCCAATTTGTTGGGTGTTTTTTCTCCATTTCTAGCCACATCAAATTGGGTGAATGGAAGATGGTATGGCTGGTATGGAAGAAAATCCGCTCAGGTGAGTGTGTCAATGGCTTTTTCAGCCATGACTCGGGAACGTCCCTGGCAGAATGCCCTCCACTTGCTGGATTCGCTAGACCTGGCTCTGGACACGATGCCTGGCACAACTGGTAGCATAGAAATCTTCACCAACCTCCCACGAACTCGGTGGATTTGGGATGAATCACCCAATGTCCTTAGGTGAAATGTTAAAGCCATGCTCAGCCACATACATGTATTGTGTTCTATCTATAGACGCATGCGTATGTATACGTATAAACTTATATCTATATTCTATATTATAGATGGTGTATCTAAATGTAAGTACGCGTATTTAAATACTTGCACACAAAGATATAGACACATGTGCGCGTGTACATGCATGTATAAATATATAAATATAAGCAAGCATTTTTCCACCTGCAAAAGTTAGCTACACAAGCCACATCATCAACCAAGTTGCATAGACCTAATCTTGACATCTATGGATAACACAACATGACTATCCCTTTCTGAACCGGCCACCTCCCAAGGATAGCGATGAACGCCTTAATGCGTTTGCTCCCCTGGAGACGTGCGCTGAATCTGTTGCAATGGATGACCGAAGGTCGGATCACACCTGACCAAATCACCTACAACGCGGCTCTCAATGCGTTGGATTCCACGCGGAATTGGCAGCTCCTGATCTGAGATGATCTGGAATTATGGCCGGCTCTCCATTTGCAGTAGGCCTACTAAAAGTCTAGGTTAAGAGAATTACCCATGTTCATGGTACTTGGTGAGGCGTGCAGGTACATACGTACATATGTATAGATGGTAATTTAAATGTACATGTATTCAAATATTTCCATATTTGTACATGTATATTCTTGTGGTTTCGACGGGATAGGTTCATTGTGGTCCGCAGCTTATTGCGTGTTTTCTTTTCTGTAGCTCCAGTTGATCAGTTGATTCGACCAGCATATTTTCTTGGATTGAACCACTCAGGTTCATCTTTGATGCCAATCCTTCTAAGAACCCTCGACGATCGAAAAGCAAAATCCTACTTAGTGAAATTTAGTGACAAGCACTGTTCTATTTTTATGAGGCTTGCTATATGGAGCTTTCCAAAAAATAGGGGTACCCCCAAATCATCAATATTTTCCATTGTAAACCATCCATTTTGGGGTATCCCTCATTGATAGAACCCCCATATACTTCTCATACTCCAACAGTTTTAGCAGTCACACCAACACTCTTTTGGATGAAATATAACGATCTCCTTGCGACGTTACTGGAAGTAGCCCCAAATGACCTCCTTTCCTGTTGGTGAATTACGTAGAATTGATCAACACCGGCTCCCACGTTAGAAACTGATTCTTCCATCATTTCAAGATGTTTCACATTTATTTCATCATATTTTTATCAACTCCACCATGTTGTTCATCAGCGCTTTCACTTGGAAATTCAAAAATACTATATTCTGCAATCTCCTATGTATATATATATATATGTAATATGTTTAAAATATATATTATCAATTATGTATATATATATATATTATATGACATATATATATAATAGTATCTCTATATATATATATATTGTATTGATATTGTAATATTAGACGCTAATGTTCTATTATATATATATATTGTTATATTCATTATGTATTTTTTATTATATGTATATATATATATATATGTATATCTATTTTTTGTGGAAAGATGATGAGCGATGACCCCAAAAAAGTGGATATATATATATATGGTAAAACATTTCGAAATTACCTGGCAATTCCATGATACCATGTAATTCCCACACGTTGCCATTTCAACATTTCAATGGTGCCTCGCCCGGGGATTCTACGAGGCTGGTGTTGGAACTTTTGGCTTCGATGCCTGAGTGCCTCGCCTGCCAGGAAGATCAATGGTCAGTGGATTGGTGATTGGAATCGTTGGAATAAAGCCCTTCAACACGCCCAGGTTCTCACTTGAGGAACGCAATCATTTCAGTATCTCATATCTATTGTTCTATATACCTGTTTTTTGGTGTTCAAACATGGCTTGCTGGAAAATCCTCCATTTAGTTAGATGATTTTCCCAGCTGTAAACCTTCATTCAGTTCGGGTATTTCCTAGCTTGCCATGTTCTATTACCCTATATTTGGCTAGTCGTATCATATCATATCTCATTAATTTCCCCTTTTAGTGGGTTCGTGCTAGTATCCCATGTCAGTACTATTCATATCCCATTTCGTCTCCCATTATATCCTCATGCATATCCCACGAACTCACCATTTTAGTACTTTAACCATCTTTAACCCAAGATTTTCATAGGATTAGCCCATGCGTATCCCACCACTGGTGAGGAATAACCCATGATTTTCCCGGACGGTTTTACTGCTGCGACGCAGGCAACGTGTGACGCCGGATCTGCGTAACTGGAATAGTGCCATGAAGGTTTGCGGCCACGCTGGGCAATGGTCGTCCCTTGACCCGACATCCGGCCTTGGTCAGGGGGAGGTGAAGCAACAATGGGAATGTATATATATATATATGAGTAATATACTGACAATAGAATGATGATTCTAGAATAACTATAAGATATTATACTGAAGAACCTATGCATAGTTATATCTATATCTATATATATAGTTATACCGTATGTTCATGATTGTAGTGAAATGACATACATACATATATATATATATATACATAGACACAATTACACACATATTTCGTACATAGACATATGTGTACCTTTCAAAACCTGTGCCCTTTGCTTGCTGACTCTCTTCCCTGGGAGCGTTGCCTTGGTGCTGTTCGGCCCCAGGTGGGCTTTGGCATTGTTTCACGAACTTTCGGCACCAGATAACGTCAGTTACTTGAGCGGCAGAATAATTGTGGGTGTCGTACTTCGTAATTCGCAAGGTTCAAATCAGAGAGGTCTTTGATGATAATATAAGTTATATATGTTATATATATATACATGACAAAGAGATGGAGGTGTTCAATCTGTTTCAAACTGTTGTTCCATTGTTTTTCTCTTGGAGAGTGGTTGCTTGGGCTCCTGATGAGCTCCCTGTAAGCCTATTTATGCCTGTTCTCGAAGAAGAAAGTCTTTGCTTGGCGTATATTGGTGTATTTCCAGGCGCTGCTTCTTGAACCCATGGGAGCCTTCTGGCAACTGTTCATGGTGCTGGCGGTTGGCAGAGATATTGTTTTGACGCGTGTGGTCCTGTGCCCGTTGACGAGTTGACCCAAACAATATCCCAAGATGGTCGTATTACAGGAGAATACCCTTCTATGCCTGGCCCGCTCATAATCCTCACCTTTGAAACTATTGAAATTGCAACCAAAAGCTCTACCTGTGCCATGAAAACCATGCAAAACTCAACCCACACCCAGCGGAGCAAGCCAATCTACTTACTAGTTGCTGGGTTGCTGGTGTCAAATTTCTTGTACGTTCTACTCCTAACATCATGATACCAAACCCGCTCTGATATGACATAATTCAATTACCACCAACCAACTCATATGATACACATGTATTACCCCTATATATCATTATATCTCTTATATTATACACATCAAAACATCATTGTATGTCTATATGCATATATATATATATATAATATCTAGTGTTATGCATTTATTTTATTTGCAACACTTTAATTATGTGTATCTATACATAAGTATACCCATGTTTCTAGAAATGCCCGGGGATGAGCCCCCCAACCTTCGCAGGTTTCCTCACCGCCATCAGCGCCTGTCCCGGTGCCCAGTGGCCCTTGGCGCTGCATCTCCTCGCCCTGGCGGACGACGTGGCGACCTGCAGCGCCACGCTGCAAGTGCTGGCGACCTCCGGTGGCATGGCCATGGGTGAAAAAATGGGACTTCTATGGGATTTTGTGGTAATAATATGGCAACCTAATAGGATTTTAATTGATTAAGGTTTTCTTGCCGAGTATTCCTGGAGTGGTACAAATGGTTTTGGCCTGCCTGCCTTTGACAGCGGTGTTTTCCATGGCACCCAAATTGAAGGGAAAGGCCAAGGCTAAGGCCAAAGCAAAAGCCAAGGCCAAAGCAAAAGCCAAGGCCAAAGCAAAAGCCAAGGCCAAAGCCAAGGCAAAGGCCATGGCAGAAGAGGGGGGGGAACAAGAGGAAGATGAGGAGATGACAGAAGGAGAAGAGGAGGAAACCCCTCCTGCGCAGCCAAGCACCCCTTTAAAAAAGGGAACACCTGCAGAGATGGCAGAAGAAGACGAGGAGGATATCCCTGCTGGGCAGCCAGACCCCCCTTTGCAGGAGGGAACACCTGCAAAGGAAAAGCGCAGAATAGGACCTACTGTCCTACCTCCAGGACTGGGGCTTTTCTGTTGCTAGTATTATTGCTGCCCCTATTAAACCTGGTACCGCTAGTGTAAACAATATTGCCACTGCTGCTGCTACTACTGCTTCTACCGCTACTGCTGCTGCTGCTGCTGCGACTTTTCTTTTCTTCTCCTACTCTGCTGCTGCTGCTTGCTGCTCCTACTACTACTACTACTACTACTACTACTACTACTACTACTATTACTACTACTACTACTACTACTACTACTACTACTACTACTACTACTACTACTACTACTACTTCTACTTCACTTCTACTTCTACTTCTACTTCTTCTTCTTCTTCTTCTTGTTCTGCTGCTGCTGCTGCTGCTGCTGCTGCTGCTTCTACTTCTACTTCTTCTTCTTCTACTACCACTTCTTCTTCTATTACTACTTCTTCTGCTACTTCTACTTCTACTTTCACAATTAACCTTATTGTTGCAACTGCTATTGCTACTGCTGCTGCCCCTAGCACCACCCTTTCCTGCTACCCACTGTCCACAACCTAGCTCTGCAACCAGGAGACTTTCGGTGTGCTGCCATGACCTTGGCAGGGCACAGGCAGGGTCTTTCTGCTACCTCCCTTTTCTGGTGTCAGCTTGTCGGCTTGTTTGTTTGTTTTGTGTGGCCCCTGTGCAGGTGCAAACGGACCAAGGAAGAGGGGTCCAACTTTTGCAAGAGCCATAAAGGGAGCCAGCACAAGGAAGCTGCAAGACACAGGAGAAGAAGTTGGTGTGGCCCCAGCCCAGCCCATTCCCACAGATCACCCCCCACTTCTCATCTGGCAAACTGGACATTGATATGTAATTGATTTCATTGTCAGTGAGCCAGCTCCACAAGTGGGTCCCCCCGCTCAAGGTCTACCATGACCGACCAGGGTACCTGCAACTTTTCCATTCCCCCATTGCCATGTTCATCCACCCCCCAGCACAACAGACATTCAAACCTTCAAGCGCACCCTCTGACTTTTGGGAGGAGGGTGTAGAAATCCCCTTCCCTACCTCACACCCTCTCTATAACACCTACAATGGATCCTGCCTCGCCAAGAGGACACTCAAGGTCAGCACCCACCAGGTGCAAGCTGCCTTGAAGAAGGTGGGTATTGAGGAGGTCTGGTTGGGGCAGTTTGGCTCCAAAACCCTTTCCAAGATCTGGCAATTGGACTTCCAACATGCCTTGCAGGCCCCTATGGTCAAACCCATTCGTTTTGATTTGGGTTGGTCCTTGCAAGTGGAAGGGCTTTGTTTCTTTCGCCTCAGGCATGGATCCGCTTCTTTCAGGGTCACAGGCATGCCTTGCAAAGCATGGATCCACCATCCTGCCAGGGCTTTCTGATGCAGAGGACCCCATCAAATGGGGGACCTTGGAAATCAAAGCCTCTGGCCACAGGGGCAGCGAGGTGGGGGCCACCACAGCACCCAAAGAAGTTGACATGTCCCTCCCCCTGACACTTGAAGAACAGGAGGTGTTGGAATCTGTCAACTTCCAAGCCAGGAAAAAAAGGCGATCAAAGGACCAGCTGGCCAAAGACAAAGAAAGAGGAGAAGCAGCAGCTGCCCCAGACAAAGGCAGAAAGAGAAAGCCAAGAAAACAAGAACCACAAGAAGGAGAAAGTAAGAAGGAAGGAAAGCAAGGACCAGGAGGAGAAGGAGAAGGAGAAGGGGAAACAGCTTGGGTGTTTGAATACGAGCCTGGGTATGTGAAAGAAGGCTCCAAAAGGAGATTGTCTTCTTGTACCCCTCCAAGGAGCAGGCTGCAAGGGCCATTTTCCTCTGGGCAGGACTTGACTGGCCTGCCCGAGTCAAGGTGAAGCCCAACCACCTCAGTGCCCTTGACAAGGCAGTGAGGGATGACAGGATTTCCACCTCCATCAGGAGGCTTCGGAAGGTGTATGTTGAAGTTTTGGCAAAAGAGTTGCCAAACCATGACGACTTACACCAAGAAGAATACTTGCAAGATGAGGAGCTGGCAAAAGCAGTGGGTGCTGCTAGGGGCACAGACGAAGCTTTGGAAGATACACTTTCCATGGCATTGAAGGTAGAAACAGAGCTCTGGGCAGGCCCCACATGCAGCATCGGCGACAGAGGTTTAAAATTACTACTACTGGGATCACCGCTGCCCCAACTGTCCTCCAGCAAAAGGCACTCCCCCACCCCCTTTCCCTTGTCTACAACAACCTCCACTGGGTACCTATGTGGGCCCAAGACTTTTCCGGGCCCCGCCACAGCAGACCCTAGGTCCCCAAAGCCTCTTACGAAGCCTTTAAGCCCCCCTTCAAAGAGGCAGCAGAGGCAGCCAATGCATACATGGACATTACATGCAGGGCTGCAGGGGACTGTGGCTTCCACGCAGTCCTCATCTATGGTCGAGCAAAGCCTCCTCCCTAGATCCAGAGCACAGCTGCTGTCTATCAGCCGTGGCTTCGGCAATGCCCCTTGGCTACATGCATTAGGGTCTCTTCCTGGTCTTGGGCCCCTTCACACATCCCCCTCACATATTGCCTAGCATGACCGCCCTGTCCCTTTGTGACTTACATGTTGTTTGTACAGGGTTCCTTCCTAGTCTTGGGCCCCTTCACACATTCCATTAACCAAAAGTAGGCCCTAAGTTTCAAGACCTCCAACCCCCAATCTTCACCATGCCCTAAGACCACCAAACCTTAAAATCACCAACCAAATGACCCAAGCCTTCCAAATGCAGTTCCCCAAAAAAGTTTTCCACCCTTTTAAAATCACCAGCCCCTAAAACCACCAAACCCTAAGACCATCAGCGGCACCATCCAAGCTGAAGCCCCAACATCCTTTTCAAAAAAAAGGGGGTTGAAGCCCCAATTGGAAACTTGAAACCTTGTGAGTTATATACACCACACGGCAGCATCCAAAAGTAAGCCCTAAGTTTCAAGACCTCCAAGCCCCAATCTTCCAATCTTCACCATGCCCTAAGACCGCCAAACCTTAACATCACAAACTAAATGACCCAAGCCTTCCAAATGCAGTTCCCCAAAAAGGTTTTCCACCCTTTTAAAATCACCAACCCTAAAATCACCAAGCCCCAAGATCACCAGCAGCACCACCCAAGCTGAAGCCCCAACACCATTTTCAAAAAAGAAGGCTTTGAAGCCCCAGCTGGACATTCCAAACCCTGCAAGTTATATACACAACACATCTCCAAAAGTAAGCCCTAAGTTTCAAGCCCTCCAATCCCCAACCTTCCAATCTCCAACATGCCCTAAGACCACCAAACCCTAAAATCACAAACTACATGACCCAAGCCTTCCACATGCAATTCCCAAAACAGGTTTTTCTATTCCTTTTAAAACCACCAGTATCTAAAATCACCAAACCCTAAGATCATCAGCAGCACCATCCAAGCTGAAGCCCCAACACCCTCTTCAAAAAACAAGGGCTTGAAGCCCCAACTGGAAGCCCCAAACCCTGTAAGTTATATACCCAACACATCAACATCCAAAAGTAGGCCCTAAGTTTCAAGACCTCCAACCTCCAATCTTCGCCATGCCCTAAGACCACCAAACCCCAAAATCACCAACTAAATGGCCCAAGCCTTCCAAATGCAGTTCCCCCAAAAAGTTTTCCACCCTTTTAAAATCACCAGCCCCTAAAACCACCAAACCCTAAGACCATCAGAAGTATCATCCATGCTGAAGCCCCAACACCATTTTCAAAAAAGAGGGTTTGAAGCTACAATTATTGGAGGTTGCGCATGCTGTGCTTAAGTTTTTGCAACAATTGCGATGGCCGACGATAAAGTTTGGACCTATGCCAGAGCCAGTTGGAATTTCATGGACTGAGATGGCTGTTGGAATGATGCTGGAACTTAATGCGTACTTGCCAGTGAAGCGACAGACAGCGGATGGCCAGTTTGTTCCAGTTTTTCTTCCAACTTATGCAGATGCGAATTTTCATCACACTACAATGGCTGAGCAAGCGGACATGGCTAGGATTATCTTTGGACAGGTTACAGATCTGATCCCTGAGAGACTTTTCCCTGACATCCGACGTGGACAAGTGAAGTCATTATATGATGGGCGACACTCACTTTGCTGGTGGATTGGAACTTCGTCCTGCGATCCCGAGACAGGATGTTACCATGCAAACCATCAAAACGTATCTTACATCCAACAGAGCACTAGTGGATTTTCAATTTCCTGGGATTGAGCAATGGTCTTTCGACAAATGGAAATCTTCGCTGACGTGGCAGCGGCGTCAGCTCCGAGTGGCAGAGGCGAGGCGCCGTGTGCGTCGAGTGAGACAGGGCTGTGGTGATTAGGTTTTTGTGGCTATGATCAAGTGTAGTATCTGCTTTTCACAGCCAGGCACAAACCCTGGCCGAGCCGTACGACAAAAGAGCTCCCCTCATGCAGGTGCTCTGCGAGGGGGGGGCTCCAATCAAGTGGAAAGGTAATTTAAGCCGTGAATAACATGAATAGTTAGTGGGAATTCAAGTATATTGAATTATGAATAATGGTATAGTGGCATATAGTGGGGCTACGGTGAAAATATCATGGGGATATGATGGACTAATTATGAAAGTGATGATGTTCACCATGGATTGGAATTAAGGTGAGGTTTCATCACAGAGATATGTTTTTGAGCGCAAATTAAAGCGACCTCCTGGGCCAACGAAGCCTCACAAACGATGGTGGATGGAAGGGGAGACATGGAAACGATACGAACCTTGTATTTTTGGCATTAGTATAATCATCTCCCAATGGTTGGGAGGATGGTTTTTGCCTTTTGCCCATGGGGTTTTACTTGTTTGTCGTGGTTTTGTGTACATGAATTATGAATTACCATATGTTCTCATGGATATCTATATATCAGATAAACATGAATTGGTGTCTTGAATCCATGCCCTAGTGACCCTAGTGATAGGGAATTGTCCAAAGATGCAAGCTTCGTATATTATTTATAATATGTATATTTACAATCACATATATATATATATATATACATACAATTATATATATATACACTGTACGCATTATATCTAGTTCTTGTTTCGCATCATTTGTCATTGGTGGTTGAATCCCCATTCTTTATGATCCCATCCCCTGGTAAAATGTCCTTTGGATCCTGCCGTCCCCAGGGCCCCCAGGGTCCCATCGATTTTTCTTTTCAACAGAAAAATTGGGGGATCGTACTATCCCAATCATCAACCATGATTTTTGCAAATATATATATATATATATTATAAAAATATTACTATCTATACTCAAATATAACTCAAATATCAACTATTGCTGATTGGTTCTGTCCATGAATTGGTGATTGGTATTGATCCATTGTACTGAAAGACCCATTCTTTACTGCCGATAGTCCTATTGGGGGTTGTGATCATCATTGCCCCAAACCAAGGTATGTGGCAGATCTCTTTGCACATCCTCACCCGCAACGGCGACGACTGGCGCGACTTTGACGTGGCGCAGGTCCTTAAGAGCGCGATGATTTCTGGACGAGAGGAGCGGATGGTGGTGGGATGTGTTTCCAATACGGATACCCTCCATGGACAAACACTTAACATGTGGCATGATAAATCATAGAGAAATCGGAGAATTATAGGTTATAGCAGTTCCCTAGTATTTTTTGAAAGATGGTGATAAACCATGTGAAGGGAATCATCCCAGAGTTGTCTTTTTTGGATCTTGCCTGGAAATCCTGGAGGAAACTTGGCCTGTGATAAACCAACAGCCAATAGCAGGACGATTTGAATTCAGGATGAGCATTAATGTACATGGTTTGGACATGGATACAGAAAAACACCATTTTTGTTGCCACATACAATTAGTGGAAGTCAGAACCCAGGGTTGTTTCTGGCCTTATTTCTCTAGGTAGAGCGGTCCTGCCAGAGGCGCCTTTTGAAATGCAACTTCTTGAAGATGCCGTTGGAACATGTTGATAAGGGGGGTTCCTAAAATGGGGGTACCCAAAAATGGATGGTTTATAATGGAAAATCCTATCTATAAATGGATGATTTGGGGGTACCCCTATTTTTTGGAAACCTGCATAAGTACCATGAGTCAATGCGTTTAGGAGATGCGAAAAAACTGTTGATGTCAGGACCTGCGGCCGATGATCCGTGACATGGCTATGAGCGATAGTGATGTATGGGATACTCATCAAAACTCTGAAATGGGTCCTGAGTATTGATGAGTATCCCACATGTATCACCAAATTCGTAGTGTATTGATGTATTGTAGATTGATGGTTCTTTAGTGTTGTTGTATCCAATACAGTTGAAGGTTGAGGTTGACCGGTTGATCCATCAGTGCCTTGCGTGACGACTTGCTCATTTTACCTAAAGATGTTCAATCCCCGAAGTGAATAGAGGTTCACAGCTGGGAACATCATCGAAAAGGAATTTTCCATCAAGATGTTTGATTACCAAAGGTTATTCTTCACGCTTTGCACCTGCCACTGACCTGCGGTGGAGGTGCGCTCAATGGGCAACGCTTCAGTTACAACACCATCCTCGAAGAGTGACCTGGTGGACCTGGTGCTTCGATGTGCTTCGTATGTTCAACATGAACCATTTTTCGGAGAAGTATAGATGGTTTTGGATTATGGGAAAACCATGGGATATTGAGGAAGTATAGACCACCCCAATAGAATTTGCAAGATCTTGCGGAGTGTGGTGCCATGCTAGGTGAGAGGGTTTAATATGTTTAATGAAGCCGTATCTTAGACTTCAAACACCTCAAAGTTACAGTGGTTTTCTCTTCATTCCTGTTCATGACGGTCTAGGCTCACTGTTCCTCATATACTTCCATGCACACTACAATGTGGCCTCCTCCCAGTTGTAAGTTGGTTATAACTTGTAGCTCATTACATCCAACTATATAGTTATCATCAACCCAAGAGTTAACCTTACCTTAGGTTATAACATGTTATAACATGTTATAAACCAACTTAGCTAACCATTGGGCCAAAAAACATGTGCCGGTGATTGCTCGGGCCATGGCGGCCACGAGGTTCAGCCGACTTGGCCAATGGCAGAAGTCGCTGGATTTGCTGTCAGTGATGATCTCTTCCCGTGTGCCGCCAGATGAGCAGCCCGGTGACATGGGTGACATATTCCTGAGGTTCGAATCGGTTCGAATCGGGCAAAGAACACCAGGTTCCCCCCATTTAAAATGAATCAACATGATTTGTCAAGTGTTCATAACCCAACCCCCATTTAAATCATCCCAGCAGTGCACCGCCCTTCCCTGTGCCTGGGTGGAGCCCTGTGGCCGCCCTGAGATTCGTATTTTGGCAGGGGATGATTGGTGAAATCACCTGTTTCAGTCAGGATGGTCATGTTTCTTTGCTCTCATCCAGCGCTGTAATCTAGTAATCTAGCATAGCTCTGGAAAATCACCATCAAAATCCAGCATAGCTGGTACATCATCGAACTAAATCGGCCATCTAAACCGCCTGCTATAGTTTATCAGAGGGGAAGGTGAAACTCCATTTGACCTCGGACCAAAGGCACGGAAGAAGTGGAAACATCATGGGGATTCATTGTACCTCAAAAGCACAATGTTTAAAGGGGAAGATGATGATTAAAGCATCAAATCTTGGGGGGTACCCTACTATTTTGAGACAAACCTAAATTACCCACCAACCTTACCAGTTCCTGGTTTTTGTTGAGTTCTTCAGGATAACCAAGGTACAGCTATGGTTTGTGTATTGGTTCTTGCGATACTGCTGGCGCTTGGCAATTGGCTTTGAGACTCCTGGGCGCCACTTGACAGCATTTGGCAGGATGATCTAAGGGAACATCAACGCCTCCAAAACATCCTGAAGCCAAGATGCTTGCTTCTCCGAAAAAGAAGAGCAAGATGGGAGGATTTCCTTGAAGACGGGATCTGTTACCAACAAGGACAGCCACATTGTTCGCTGACCAACAAAATTTATGTCCATACTCTACTCTTGTGGGATACTTCCTTTTCACCAACTGTTAGGACTTTTTGGGGGTTCAGTTTGACTTTTGCATGACGACACGGACGCATTGCTGATATGCTCAGAAATCGCACTGTGGGGTGTAATTCTATTCGCAGGCGAATCTAGCACTGGAAACTGTACCCCAAAGAATAAGCAGCATCAATTTCATCATAATTATATTATACATGTGTGTTGTTTTTCAACTGATGTCATGAACAGGCATTGCAAACTCTTCAAGACTGTGTGAGTTACCAGCTATCACCTCCCTGGGGCAGGTTATGCCTGCACGAAGCTTGACGCCACAGCTGAAGAGCTATCAGGCAGGGCTGGTCAAATGCTGGGAAATAAGAGAGGAAGAACCTTCAATATATGTGCCATGATCAAACGATGGATTATTGACATCTATTTACCCATATTATTTACCCATATTCAGGGATGGTCGTCAATTCATCAACAGGATTCGCATCATGGGATAGATGACCACAAACCAGATACCATGTATCGACCCGACATATCGGACCCCATAATGAGCAGATCCACAAGGGATGTCTTCCGACAGGAGCTCTACGTTTCAACATTGAAATTACACAGTACGCTAAGCATTTGCAACTGGCAAGTAAGTACCTAGAACCAGTAACGTAAGAATTCAGACATTATATTATTCATAGCGATGTATCACTATAACCATGAACACATTTCTACTTGATGATTTGAAGCGGTTTGAAACCCTGGTACCAGGTGAAAGCAGTACATTTCCAGTGCTCAGCTTTCTTGGCGCCGAGGTCGCTGCAGGGGTTTGTGCCCATGCGGGTGAGTGGCAAGCAGTCCTGCGGCTGGTCGAAATGCTGGGTCCAGAGGATACCAACAAGGTAGACACTTGGCAGGACTCCGAAAGGATTTGGTCAGTTGCGTGCGAACCACTGGCAGCATTACTTGACCCCAAATATGCCAAAATTGACAACATGTTGTATCTTTGGGAAATAGTTACTTAAGATTAACAGGAAGTAAAGATTTTTATCTTAGGTTTCGGGTCGAAAGTGGACCCCAGATTGTCCATTTGGCCAGTGGTGTAAATAGGGTGTTTACCAACACCCTCATTGCAGATAGAACTACCAGCATGTCGGATGCTTCTCCAAGCACTGGAACATTAAAATGTGTCAAAACTCGCAGCTATATATGGTGGTTTCCTCATATGGGGGTACCCAAAAATGGATGGTTTATAATGGAAAATCCCATTAAAGTGGATGCTTTGGGGGTACCTCCATTTTAGGAAACCTCCATATTGCTATCATTGTTTATCATTTTTACATGTTATTACTTTCATCATTTTCTTGTCCATTGCCATTGTGTTTGTTGTTATGACCATTTTACATGACAAATTGTAGTCTAGAATACCATGGTGATCGCTACACATGTATATAAGATATACACATGTATATAAGATACATATATGTATCATCATTATATGCAAGTATAATATACAAACACATATATATATATATATATATATACAGACATATATATATATATGTATATATAATATACATATATATATATATAATATACATATATATATAATATACATATATATATATAATATAATATACAAATATACACATGTTCATGATTATTGTCATTACTGTATATATCATTAGACTACTAGGTCTATTTTATCACTAGATATGAAATATCAGGAAATATCAATATTCCTAAATCATGACTATGACAACATCATTCTATAAATATCATGAGCTATGATGAAACATATTGAAATATCATGATATCACCTTGTACCCTCTGGTAAACGTTTACATAACTATGGACAATCACCATGCTATCAATGGGAAAATCCACTATTTCTATGGCCATTTTCAATAGCTTTTTCTATGTTTACCAGAGGGTAGTTTCCATCCGTCTCCCCCGAGGTCTCTTGGGCCTTGGAGGTGTGTTCCCTCCGTGGCCACGGCCGCACCAGCGCCGAACTGGCGCTGCATGCGTCCTTGCCGCGAGACGCGGAGGCGGAGGATCCGGAAGGCGGGAAACGCAACAGGGCGTGGCGTTTGATGTTTCAATGGTGGTTTTAATGGGATTTCATGAGATTTTATGGATTTAATGGGGTTTCATGGGATTTTAATGGGAATTTACTGGGGTTATAAGGGATGATTCCATTTAGTACATGTACATGTGGTGAATAACCCTAATTAGTGAGTAAGTCTTTTAAGTGGGTTGACTCATATATAACCAGGTTATAAGTATGGTGGTTAACCAGTTTCTAAGTGGGATGATCCTCCAAGTAGTTTTTAATGAAATGTAGTGTGGTAAACCCAACAATAAACCATCCCCAATTGGGGTTCTTTCGTGGATTTTGTTCATCCTATTTGGGTTGAATTGTAATGACCCCCAAGTGGTTGGTCAATGTTCAAAATCCCGGTTGAATGATGATTAGTTCTGGGATGATACCTATAGCAAGGTGGGACCCATTAATTATCATATCAAGATGTAGTGCATCTTAGTGGGAACATGATATGAATATCATATGGTTACCCTCTGGTAAACTAACATAGCTATAGAACATCACCATTCTTAATGGGAAAATCAACTATCAATGGCCATTTTCAATAGCTATGTTAAATTTACAGAGGGTATATACATATATGATATACTGTGACAAGATCCATCATTATAACCGGAAGAATTACAATAATGACCTCACGGTGACGTCACTGGAATGATGGGAATTGGATTCCAGGTTGGTGAATCATTAAAATTTGCCAGATATTATGTAGTGTCGAGATGCATACATATTCAACATATTTGTATTTGCATATTCATATATATATATATAAATATGTATATAGAATATGGAGTACAATATGAATCTTCCATATTTATTTGTAGATTTGTATCAGTAGCAACCTAAAACGTTACTATTTTTTTGAGTTGTAGGCATAGCTGGTTTCCTGAGCCTTCTTCATGTCAATAGTAAAGCATGGCCAGCTGTGCACTCCCTACACATGGTTTTCCCATTACAAGTGACAATATCTTAAAGGCAGCCATGGATGGCTAGAGTCAACTTCCAATGGGGATCCCTGACAATTCCAGGAGGACAGGAATGTGCCACTACACTGAGTGAGTGTTTAAAAGACTAAAACATCTAAAAATCGTCATGTGGCCACGAAGTAGTCAACAATATTCAACATCGCATCATGGCACTCCCGGCCCATCACTTCAAGCGCCTTCAGCGCCCGCCAGTGCGTTTGCGCTTTCTGATGGCGATGCAAACCTGCGTCAGTGCCAGGGAATGGCCACTGGTTGTGGGTCTCTTCGAACAGCTTCCACAGGCACGGCATGAGATAGCGTTGACCAAATGCTGCAAGTGGTTGGTCAATCTTGCAGTACCAAAAGCATCCAAAAACATCCAAAGACTACATTCTAGGTGTCATGATATTTTTTTACGGTAAGTGTCTTGCGACCAGATTTCTGTCAAATTAATTCAAATTGTCAATATTTGGAAAGTTCCTGCCGCTTGAGATACTCGAGCCATAGGTCATCGATACAATTCACGGACGATAGGGGTATCAGCTTCAATAGCTATACTTATCTACCTAGACCTTCCAAGTATCCACAGGCTCACAAGGTACGAACCGATGGTCTAGGTAAATCTAAATCTGCCTTTATCAATCACACACCACTGTGTTTTGTTTCTTGTAAAAATCTCGGAAATGTCTGGGCAGCGAGGTTCGTGTGACGACCAACGGGACAGCTGCGCTGGGGGGAAGTGGCTGGGTTCAGCCAGGGGGTCGATGTTGGTTCCAGGGACTATCCAATCTAATTTGGTAAACCCCATGCCTTAAGCCTTAAACCATCCCATTCACCAACCATGAGTGTCATTAAGAGTATGTTAGAATATCATCACAGTCAAAGCAGTGTATACCCACGTTAATAACTCTCTATTGGGGATTATGACCACATTATTGAATTAATTATTGGCGATTCTCGACTCGACTTCAAGTGCTGACAGTAAAAAATCGCGCGAATTCGCCAGTTAGATGATTTTTGTATTTCCGCTAGATTGCCAGATGATGCCAGATGGATTGTTTTTCTATTTCCACCACATTGTTATATGTAGATGGATCTGTCTGAAAATGATAGGCTACTCTCAAACCCAATGGTTTTTGCATACCATTCCCTACATAAAAATCACTACTTTGGGGATTTTCGGGTACTCCTCCATTTTCCCACACACCCAATGATAATATTGTTGCTTGATGTTGGTTGTTCAACAAAAATCCTTCACATATCCTCATCGTATCCCCACTCCATAGCCTCAGTGTATATCCTGATCATATCATTTGCCATTAGTTAGATTCACAGTAATTATTCATGTATATATATATATATATTCAAATATATATATATATATTCATATATATTCATATTCTATATGGATCAAATTACCATCATCTGTATCATTCATGGGTTGCCATTTTGAATGCTCAAAATCCCATAGAAATCCACATTTTCATGGATAGAATTCCATGAGATGCATGGGAGCAGCTCTGCAGTCGCAGGATTCTGAAGGAGTTGGTGGAGTTGGTCCCAGATTTTGCAAAGGCGCACTGGGAAGCCGCTGGGAATGGCCATGGATGGCTTGGAATTCCCGAGTCGATGGAGGTGAAGATCCCTGAAAAACATGGAGGTATCAATGGGAAAATCATGAAACTCAATGGAAATTTACCAGCAAACCATATTTGATGACCGGGGAGTAGCTGAAAACTTTCCAAGTGGAGTGAAATGCATGTTCTTCAACTGGACTGTTGTGGCTGAAATATGCTGAAACGTGAAAGCACAACCACCGTCGTACATGTAGACAGGACATGTTTAAACATGTTATTTGAATTCCTGAGCCTGACTACATTTGAGTACCATGATATCTAAGGATCAGGTGTTTGGCTTGATCTTCAGAGGCTATCTCACCTGCGGAGAATGGCTCAATTAAGCCTATATGTTGTTCGCAGTGCTCTCTTGTTTAGATGATTTTGATGAATTGAAGCGTAGGCCGATTTTACCGAGAGCCAAACATGGGAACTAACATCCGCAGAAGAAAAAAAACAACACGTATATAGAAAAATATAGAAATAAGCAAACATTAAGAAAATGACGCGTAAAAACTCTGATACCGATACTGCAGATCTACCAGATCTACCAACTCGTTAACTCGAGACTGGAAATGGTCGAGTCGAATATCAATTTCAATTGGTTACCTTCACAATACAAGACCCCTCTTGATTGATATGTTTTGTTTCTTGGGGTTATAACCGGCTTACAACCGGGTTATATGTTCTCTTATAAGCCTGTGGGCCTGTGTTTCTAGCAAATGCAAGAAAACTATGGCAAGCCTGGTTGGTAGACATGGCAACAGCAGGAGGAAGTGACGACAATGCAACAACAACACGACGACTGCACGACATCGACATGTCGAAGATATAGTCACTGTGTGGCGACTGCTGTTGCAACCGTGTGGTGTTGGTGTGTTGTTGCCGGTCACTCCGTCATAGTCTGCCGGCAAGCTGCCCATCACTCAGTCATATCATGCCACCAGGCTGCTGGCAGGCTCAGTTGTGGCTGCCCATGGCATCGCCGCATTCTGTTGCCACAGGTTTTGGGGTTCAGACTAATAGAGGCCTATAGGCCTTTCAGAAGTTTTCTGCAATCTATTGAGGGAATCAAAATTGATATTCAATGACAAACAATTGAACGTGATTATCCGAACAGGAAACAACAATGGATTCAAAGATCGATCTCAGTGCACCCGAGGGTAAATCCATTATTTCACCCACTATTCACCCATCAAGCCCCATGTTTATTCGGAAACAAGTCCATTCTCAATAGTTATATAAACATCATATAACATCATCAAACCAGTTCAACCAACATGTTTATGCTGGCTGATTAAACCATATTAAAGCGCCGTTTTTGCTGGTGAAATCCCAAGTTCATCAAGATCCATCAAGACTTGCCATAGAAGCAGCACCAGGGCGATCCAAGACGCTCGGCAGGGCACAGTTGGCGTGATGTCTGACGTGGTGTGACCAGGGGATCTACCACGAGGAATGTCTTGCCGGATTATATGTACAATGTATTATGTACTGCGAATATATGTATATAACATATTAGAAGATCATATAACATATTATATAACTATGAAATATATACAATACACATTATGTATCATATTATGTCACACTGTGATATTTAGAAATGTAATATGTGTTACATAAGAATACTTACATTTGTGTGATATACATGATATACATGATATGAATGATATACAGCAAGTAAGAATCTGCACATACAACAAATAAATGTGTTTGGGAACCTGGAGTTGCTGAAGTTCCTTTTTACGTCTCGCTTGATTAGTCCATCATCCTGGCAAACTACCGAGTATGGTATGTGTTTTTGTTCTTGGGCCCCCTGTCCCTGAAGTACATCCAAGAGAACAATAAGAGGAATAATGGTATAAACAAACAATGAGTGTTCATAACATTCCATATACACGGGTCGATACTCCAAACCAATCGATTTCGCTCAGTTTGGGATGATTCCAGGTGGGGAACCAGTTGCATCTTTGGGGGGTGATTCTTTTGGTGGTTTCCCTCCAGTAATCAAACATGGCTTGCTGGAAAATCCACCATTTCGATCCATTTAGTTCAATGATTGTCTTATCAAATCCCCCCTTTTGCAGTGGATCTTCCTACCATTTCCCTGGACTTTCGACCCCAAGGCCCAGCGAGACACAAGGACCTGGCCGACAGCAATGGAATTTGATGAATCTTTGATCGGTCATGGGTTTGTCCCGCATCTTAGCCAACAAAAGTGAGGAATTCATGTGATTTATAGCTTGGAAAGCATAGGAAGATCATGATGAAAGTAGCAAACATGGTGAATTGGAGGGATTTATAGCTGTTTTATGATAGCTAAGTTGGTGAACAAAACTTGGTGAACCTTTGGGCTGATGGTACTTATCATTATGACTATGGTCAGATGGGATTATAACCCACCTTAGAACTTGGGGCCTCACATTGCACAAATAGGGGATATGCATTCCCGTTGAAAAAATCCGATCAATCATGATAAACCATGTTATAATTGTGTTTTTGGCAGACAAACCCATAATGGGTTCGACAAACCCAATCAGTAGATTATCCTGGTGCAAAATGGTCGGCGAGAGCCGCCCATCTGCCTCCATGACGTCCATGGCGTCCATGGCAAGTTGCAAGTGCAAATAGAGGGCGTTGGGAGACCGAAGCCTTTATTTTCCTGATGGTGTGGACCAACTTCACCGTTCGTTCTAGGTCAAAAAATCACCAATTCATGGATGTGGGTCTTGATTGAGCGATTTACCGATGTAGAAATTCAGAGTTCCAACCATAGAGCACTTATCAGCACTTTATTTATTTGCAACCAGTTTGACAGTTTGACTTACAGCCAAATGAGCTTTCCAGTCCCTCGGTCCGTGTGACAAATAAGATCCAATTTCATGTGCATTCTAATATATTGTAATATATTCTAATATATTATATTATAATAATATATTACAATATATTACAATGTAGCTGAAATTGCACATTGTGTACGTCACCTCAATGACGAGCTGCTACTGCCTACAAGTGGGTAAAAGTGCGTGTATATTTGGAATCAGCTCCCAGGAAAAACATTGGTTTCTTGATTCTTGAGCATAGTTGCAACCTACAAACCAATCATTTCTTTTTTGAGGGACCATCTTTGCTGGAAATCCATAGTTTACCAATGTGATACACATTGGTACAATATGGAATATTGAATGTAAGTCTCCATGTTTCATCAGCACTGTTCAGGCTGCACCATCTCTGGCGCTGCAAGACACGCAGTCTGCTTTGAGCAGATCTGTTTCCAGCTAAACCTATTGCGAGACAAAGGTCCTCATAGCCCTTACTACCTGGACAAGTGATCCTTTAAGTTTTAACACATTGGGGTACAGTGGGGTCAAGACATCTTGCGCAGCAGCTACTTAATCAGGTCTAGTACATGGGTTGCAACGTAGCTGAGCTTAGATGGGCTTTGACTTCCCAGCTATGCGTTAGACCTGTGGCAGTTCAGGGGAAGCTTGTGGGTTTGAAGGGACCCTCAGTTCCCAGACTTGGATGGATGGAAAGTTTACACGAAGTGAACCACTATATTCCCTCGTAAAAAGCATTAAAGCACAAGATTTCCTGACTGAACATGTTCTCCCCGCAGTTATGTTAGTTGGTTCATGTTCACCCATTCACCTTCAGATAAATCTATATAAATCATAAATCTATATAAATTTACAAAACATACAGATACTGACAGATATATATATATATATATAAATCTATATAAATCTATGTAAAATTTATCTATATAAATCATACAGATTTACAAAATCTATATAAATTGCAGGTAGAAACCAACAGAGACTGACAGAGACCAACAAAATCAGCTGAGGCGCTGGATCCAACGAACATGACCAGCCATGTGTATCCATCTGTGAACCAAAAACGCAATGGGATAAAACCAAATGTAACCAAAGTCGCCGTGAAAAAACAAATATATCTTGTATTATCCTTTGTATAATTGGATTTTAAAAGTGATTATATCGTATACAAACATGACCAGTCTAAAAGTTGCCATGTTGGAGTCTTCATGAAAACTGGAAGAGGTCTGCAGAACGGTCCCCGCAGGGTGACACCCGTAACGAATCGGCAACGCTGTACAGCGAAGTCGTTACCTGCCAGGACAAAAATGAATGTCCGCCATTATCCGCCATTGATCATGTCAAGCAATCGGTATACTGTCAGCCAAAGTGAACATAAGCATGATGTCTATACATCTTAATAATTTTACTGTATATATTCACATCTATATAATTATTGTGTATATGTAATTTTGTATATTGTATATATATACATATATATATATATACAATATAAACATGTATATATAGATATATATTTATTATTATCATTATTATGTACGTATGATATATATGTATATACATATATATATATACATACACATATAATTATAGTGCCTACTGTTCCTCACAATGGATTAGATGATGCAGAGCCCGAACTGTTATGTAATGTGTTTGCAGCGGTGTGGCTCAACCATCAACCATCCATGCTTTGGAATATGCCCTACCTTCACCATGTAGACAAAGCTTTCTGTACTTCAGCAACAACAATGTAAAATATTTCCCAGTACCACCCAACCAGCCAGAATTATGTAAATAATTTTATATATAGTATAAATATATTTATATACTTCTTCAGAATCATGTGCGAGTGTCCGGACATATTAAGATCCCATTCACAGTGGTTTTCCTTACAGTGGACATGAAAAGTCAGGTTAGCAGTGTTTGGGCCCTCCGCAGCATACCTCTTGACATCCTGAATGCCAGTGGATTTGAACCATGAAGCTTCCTTTGTTTCTTTCACCGCATCCATTTCCCCCGTTGAGATCTACAATTCTGCCCCGATCATTTTCCAAGTTAAATAGTCCCTCCAGAAATGACCAAGAAAGCAAATATGCATCTAGATTTTCTATGTACATATCAAATCTATACATGTATATATATAATTATATATATATATATACAGAATATATACTGTTCATCTAAATCTATTATATATATATACATAATATATATATATGTATATATGTATGTATATCAACCATATTCTTCACATATTCAATGATACTCAACAAAGTATAGCATTGAAAACGTTTCACCAAGCCGCAAATCGACCCATAGCAGGTCCATGGTGGCAGACAACACGGATAATTTTTTGGAGGACCTGGCGATCGCGACATGCCCCGTTTTGGAGCCAGACAAGTAAGTAGAATATAAGATTGGTTGTTTTGCAAACCTTTGATGGGGATATCACAGGAGAATTATGGACAATCCATGAGAATACAGTGGGATATAACCAACTCGATTTTCTTTGGGGTGGTGTCATGGCTAATGAATTAACCATTAATGAGTATGGGATACCATGGGGATACAATGGATATGTGTGTTTATAAGAAAATTTACCTTGAGAGGACAAGGTTGCTCCAATCCATTGTAGTTAAATGATGGCATTTTTTTGGGGGGGGGAAAACTCGTCATTTTGCCTGATTATCTACCCAGTTTTCTCCCCTTTGTATCTGGGGTGTTGGGAGCAACTCTGTTTTTGGGTGTATAGCAACTCTGTTTTTGGAAAACATCATGGAACTACCATCCTGGAAATACTTTCGAGCACACCTGTGAACAATTTTTTGCCTTGGAGTGCTGGTTAATACTCATATTGGCGGCTTGAAACGAGTCCCTTCAATAATATCGGTTTCAAGCGTACCAGAATCATAGAACCAGCGAAATTGGTGAAGTTTGATTACTGGTTCTTTCCATCTTCAAAATCAGCACGCGTGTATGATGTAATGAGTTGTTTTTTATCATACACTGAGCTTAATACATTGATAGACATGATATCAGTTTAATACACTCAGTTTTTTTTTATCACATAGTGATGATCAGGAACCTCATGTCTATGACCGCAGCTTCTGCGGCGCAGGTTCGGTGTCACAAAGTCCTGATTTGTGATCCTCGGGACAGCGCTGGGTGCGACTGGAGCCATGAAGATCTGAAGGGTACGTGGGTTTATAAGTAGGTTATAGGATATTGTTATCTAGTTTTTTGTGTTGGGAGGCTAGAAACCCAGACTCATAACTGGGGTTTTGGATTTCTGTCCTAGTCTTAGATTTGTTGTGGTCATATACGTTTGTTGTCCAGGCATCTGGTGCTCAGAAGCCGCGTTTCGAAGCTGTGCAGACAAATCACTACGACATTCAAAGACATCTATGCCTGGGAAGATAGTGAGAAATCGTTGGAACTAACCACTACTAGCAATCACACTTGCTGTTGAATTTAATCACTGCCGAATAAAAGGGTACAATCCACCGGCAATGTATTTGCTCCCTCTATCTATGTCTTAAATCGCTCCTTTCATTTTCGAGATTGATTCTTTTCATTGACCATCCCTTCAGCGGTGCAACATTTCGTGAGGTAGCACTGCTGCATCCAATTTGGGCGGGAAATTGCTTTCGAAATCGGCGTTTTTGGATGATAAAGTTGATAAAGCATATGTCAAAACCATCGTTTCCTGGTGCTTTCTGGATTTTCAAAAGTCATCAATTTCCCTCTTAATACATGTAGATACTAATGCAATATGTTTTTCTCAAACTGGAACATGTATGCAATCAATATTTGAGATATTATAGAAATATAATAGTGTCCAATCAGGTTTATTGGATATGAATACAGATATTCCAGCAGTGATATGAATCAATAGATATTTTGTATTCAATCATATCCAATCAGATGTTGTGTAGATATCCTCCAGTAATCAACCATAGCATTGGGAATTCCCCTATACATGGAGGTTTATAGCTGGGAGAATCATCCATGGTGGATTTTCCAGCCAGCCATGTTTGATCGGAGGACCAAATGATCTTGGACCCTGCGGCTCTCCGGACTGAGGCGCGGTTCAAAATTTGACCCACTGGATCTGGGATGTGTTTGAACATGGATTATATACTAGCCAATCTGGCCAAAATGAATAACCAAACCCCAGTAATCTTAAACACCAAATATGTGTAAATCCCTTGCTAAACTATGGTTTCTGCGGTTTTTGTTCGCATTAGCGGAACGTGGATTAGTGTTAATGAAGATATCTTATGGGATAACTCTGTTTTGCTGAATCCATCCATAAAAGATCATCAAAGTCTGGTGCGGGATTCAGGATATTTACCGGTAGATGTCTATCTGCCAAAATGGGCTTTAAAGTGTGGAACACTGGGGATGAAAAATAGAGTAAACAATGCAGATGAAGATAGGAGATAGGAGCGATCTTGCCCCACACAATTGATGGTTGGATGTTGGTGGCTTTTCTGGCCATACCAGATGGGTTTGGTTGATGATTGCTTCTGTCTCAATCTGAGGGTTGTTTCATTCTCTTTATTTGATTGCTTATATATACATAATACATAGTAGTACAATATGTACAGTGTGTATACATACATATATATTTACAGATTTATACATATACATATATATATATATATGATTATATATATACATACAAACCCACATCCTTTACTGACCCAGTTGTGGATGTGTTTCAGGTTGCTCTGAAAGTCTTGGAGCGGCTCTCTCCGGAGGTTCTGCTGGATCTCGGGTTGAAAGGATCTGGTGAGGAAAGCCATGATGATGGCCATTGACATCAGTCATCACCAGTTACTATTTACCAGAGATAGTCCAAGTGAAATTGGGCCTAGCAGTTAGCTGATGGTGAATGCGAAATCATCCCCAGCCATGGCCGTATGTTGAGAGCTATTGTCACTGCAACATTATTATTGCATATCATTTAAGGTGAGGCCCCCTAGATAGCTAAGTTGGTTTATAATTAGCTAGGTTACCTATGGTTTATGGTAGATATATCTATCGTTAACAGGGCTTATAAACCAACTTACAACGTTTGGGGGCTCCGCATTGTTATTTAGCAAGCATACATGTATGTCTGATGTCTCGACTCAGCCGTCACTTCCAAGGCCACCTGCCTCCTTGCAAAACGGGATGCGAAAACCCAGCTGTTGCTGGTCCCCCAAATTGATTGACGATTGCTGGGGTAAACTGAATGATAAGCCTAATATTTGGGATGGCTTATTCTAGCTATTTATGGTCATATTGAAGATGGTTTCTACTTGGGTGTACCACATTAACATCCATTACCCCCCCATATTCGGTGGGCAACATATGGTTAATTCCCAATCATAAGCCAAAATTTGGGGCATTGAATCCTTGAATCCATGAAAGAAAAGTGACCGGAATCAGGACATCTTGATGGGTTCGTTGAAAGTTACAGTGCCAGGAAAGAATCCAGGTAGATGATGGAACCCTGAAGTCCTTTGAGGAGGCATGGATGGATGGAAATTCGCAAGAAATGGATGGACAGTTGGGTATGGGGCAAAACTGGGTACCCCAATAATTACCCTCTGGTTATCTAACATAGCTATGGAAAACCATCATTCTTAATAGGTAAATCAACATGAATCATCTATAAATGGTCCATTTTCCATGGTAGATATAATTGGATGGTTATTATATCATTTTAAAGATCGACTAAGATCTCTGGTCCCCAAGGTCCTTAAAGAATTGCCCCAGACCCAGTTGGTGGGTAGCAATCCAGCATTGCTCCATTGTAAATGAGAGTCACCTGTGGGGGGGAAAACTAGTCACTTTACCTCCTCATAATATCCCGATCATTTTAACACGTTACCACATGTGCGCCTCCAAGATGAAGAGATCGAGTACATTCGACTGGGGGTTGGTATTCAATATGTGCTAGATCAATGCCAATATGGGGATCTAACCAGTGAAAATTGGGATTCAACCAATGAATGATGGCCATGGGTTTGTCCCAAAAGTGGATGTCTATTGGGGATAAAAGATGCAGACGTTAATAAACCATGGGATGGAATGGGGTGCCCTAGTTTATGACTTTGATTGCAGCATGTTTGCCAACAGATTTGAGGTGAAGAAGCCCCGGATGTTCTGAATCCCTTCCTGGGAGGGTCACCCTGTTACCCGAAGTTTTTGATGAGTAATGTAGGATCCGCAATAATATAGCATCCCCAATGATCAACCATAATGTGGCAAAAAATGATCAATCATCCAAGTAGGGCTATACCATGGTGTACCCAATTTCATAAGCTACAAATTGATCGAGTTGGGTATGCTGACCATTTTTCTGGATCCCCCATTAAGTGGGTATCACTTCGCATAATCCGTTGATCTTTGGAAATTTCAAGGCCTCCAAAGTCCTCCATTTTCGACCAGAAAGCGATCCAGCAGCGAGGCCTGGCGTTTCTTCGACGTCCTGTTCTCGCTTCGCGAGGGCGAGGAGGAGTTGGTTTCATGGGCACCAAAAAGCTTCCCCTCCTATCAACTAACAGGGGAACAAGGAGACAGAAGAATAAGACAACGACATTTGAGCATGATTCTAGCACAAACAAAACACTTTGAAGGTTTGGATGCCTCAATTTGATCCAATTTGCTGGTAGTTGTTTTCCGATTCCTACTTCCATAATGTGGTGGAAAACTTCCATAGTGTGGTGGAAATCCTCCATGATGTGGTTGACATCCAGGAGGTGTTCTGCAATTTTTGTTTGCTGAGTGATTCTGAGTGAGTTTCAATTGTTGGCAATGGTTTGATCCTTGCATATACGGCAACTTTGTTTCCAAGGAGTGACCAAAAATATCCCAATGTGAGTTCACATGTCAACATGCTGTAGACCACGAGTTTTTCTTCCCCTTTTTTTGATCTTTTTTGTTCCAGTATGTATTTCATGCTTGTCATATAGAGCTCCCCAAAGCAAGTCAACGACGGTCAACGTATTCCTGTCCCTGAAAATCATCGCCAGGATGATGCCTTCTGTGGCAGGCAGGGATGGTCTGAGTGTCTGTTTTTGCATCTATGTAGAATATACCTGCTTTGAATATGTTCCTATTGATGGGTGGTTCTTCATTATCTCCATTTGTGAAAAGGGATTATTTACGTAAAAATTGTTGACACTGCTGGATGCTTCGATTGTTTACTTCACCTTCTCCCTACGGTTGGTTGTACATAATTTATCCGCCGGAAATCAAACATGGCTTGCTGGAAAATCCTCATTCAGTTCGATGATTTTCCCATCTATAAATCTATAAACTACTACAAACTTCTATTTATGGTGGATTCTCATGTGTCTCCCTATGGTTTTCCAGGGATTTTTCCATCTACACGGGGATTTCCCGTGGTCCAAAGCAGGTCGCGGCAGCTGGCAGCCGCAGACTCACGACCAGAGGTGACGTTGGGAAATGGTCAACATCACTGGTGGCTTCAAATGTTGTTGGGAATTGGTGGATACTTGAGGTGCAAGCCAGGAAGCAAGGTGATTAAGTCATGTTGCTTCTAGAATGCTTTCAACATATTTGGCATGCGGCAGCATAACTATCAGCCAGATTTAGTTCTGAGTCAGGTCAGTGTGAGTGCCCCAATCCCCAGTAGTTGATGGTTGAACGGGGTTTTAGAAACTGGTTTCAAGGGTATTACTGCTTTAAGAATACATGTAAAGACTGTAACGATATTGAATATCCAACATGCAGGTGATTTATAGTTTCTATTGGATATGTACCATTAGTAATTCCATTCTGTAGGATACTTGTATATATATATATATATATAAATACATCTATACATTATATGTATTCAAGTGCATATCATTTCTCTTGCAGCAGTTAGTAGGGTTTTTGCGCCGTTGACAGGTTCGTGGTAAGGCCCCGGTCTTAATGCGATGCGGGTAATCGGGTTGGAAGGAAGAATTGGTGGGAATTGAGTCATTTTAGGTTGAACATGGTTGAACATATAGATGAACGTCAGAGCTACCTTAAATATAGATAGTACTGCTTGACATTTCGATCTTTATCTATATTTAGAGGTAAAAAACGATTGTGTTTTCTGTAGCTTTTGCCTTATAACTTAATCAGTTGATTTGGGGATTCAAACAACATAACCAGTAGTTTGCCGCTCACAATTGGTTTTTAATGATACCAAAGCAAAAGATTGAATGCAAACCAACATACAAAAACAAATTGAGAAGTGAGATCATAACCAGTTGCCCCCCAAGCAATTTGGCATGGCAAGCAAAACTCGATCTCCAGCAAGAGAACAATCAACTATTGGGTGATTTCTCTATTCACAAAGAGTATTGGCGAATCAGACATGGGATGTTGACTGATAAGTCCAACGGCATATATGATTCATGTGCTTTTGGAGATCTCAGGCATGACCTAGAGTTAGTGGTTGGAGCCTATGGTTCAGTGGGTGGGTGATGTTCAACTGTGAATTCCCCCTCTGTTTGAACATCCAGCAGGAACAAGTTGAATGAACGAGTTGATTGAACTGGTTTCACCAGCTAGTACATGGTAGAAGAGGTTGTGAATCCAATGTGCAAGTGATCATGATCTAACTCATTGCCTTTGCTTGGAACTTCTATGCAGTCTTAAATGGATTAAGATGTCCACTAGAGCCACAGGCTTTTGTCTCAAGCTGCATCGGTGGATGAATGGAGATGTCATCTCCAGTATATGAAATTATATGGAGAAAGACGTCGAACATTGTGGGTTTATGGATTGGAAAGCACGTTTCTTGATAATGCGACGCCATTCTTATGGGGTATGTGCCCCATTTGTTGGTTGGTTGCACCGTCCCTTTGTTGTTGCTTGCTTTTCCTCTTTGCGGTTGTATACGGATTGTTTGATTTCAGCATTCCTATACATATATATATATACATGTATATGTATACACATATATATATATATATATTTGGGGAATATCCCTCAATTGTTGGATCTCGAATTCGGATAGCAATCAGCATTTTCCTGTTCCATGGCACTTGTGGGGTTTTCCCAAGTTTGAAACATGTTTTGGGATCCCATTTGTAAACAGATATGGCTGGCAGAGGCAAGTTCTTTACATTTAGATTGTTGTTCATAGAAGATAGATGTCGGATCTGATAGGATGGGATGGGATAGGAGATAGCAGATACTGTATAGATGTGGATATTATAGATTTAGGTATTATAGATGTATATATAGATATTATGGATGTAGATGATCTGGAGAATTCTAGAGATGGGTTCATCCTTTCCACACCTGTCCCTAGCCCTCGAGGCCCTGGAGGAGAGAGGTGAGGGTCGAGGCACTTCTGACACCGGAGTTCTGCAATGGCCTGGGTTTGGTTGAAGATTGTGGGAAGACTGGGAAGACCCTAAAATCCATTAATAAAGTCCTGTAGTTTCTCATGGTTTCTCGTCATTTTCTCATCAAAATTGATGTGATCTACGGTAGTTCTCATGTTTGGACGGGCTGTTAGGGATTTTGTTCTGACTTGGTAAGGTGAATACTTGGAATCTTTTGCTTCATGAGATGTTTGATTGATCCGGGAAGACAACTGTATAATAATGTATAAATTTGATATCCTATGTTTATTTTCATCATACGCAAATTCGATTTTTCATTGACATCATGCGCATGTGGTTTCGACATATTTGTTGCTACATGTATATTTATGTATATCTTCGTAATCTTACGTATATATGTTCATTTATCTAAAATACGTTTATCACATAAGATCGCATTCACATATTTACACGCAGTACCCTCTGGTTATTTTTCACGTAACTGTGGAACATCACCATTTTCAGTAGGTAAATCATCATAGATCATTTTTTAGGGGCCATTTACATACCATAGCTATTTTAAATAACCAGAGGGTATACCAGTCCTCTGACGAAAGCCAGGCACTGGCGCTGGTGCCCAAGGCATCGGCCGAACCAGGGTGGTGCCAAGTTTAAAGGGAGGAGCTGGGAGAATCCAGATGTCAAAGACCTAGAAGTACAGCTATGGTTAGGTTAAGATGAATCAAGATCGCATGGTATGTTTAACATGGTGAATCCATTTGAAATGATGAATCGCAAACCTGCTGGTTATTCAAATTTGCTATGAATCACTACCCTCTAAGTAAAATTAGTTAAGGAGTGGACGTAGACTTGCCAAGTATTTTGATGCTCGCAGGTGGGACTGGCTTTTAACCCATCTGCATTTTGCTGGTTGTTTCACCACCTTTTTATGGTTGTTGTAAAGTGTTGATGGTAAATAAATGGGATCGACATGATTTATTATAGCAATCAAATATATATATATATATCGTTTTACCAGCAGCAAAAGTGTTGATTGAAACGGGAAAAATGGCCGTGTGCATCGCAGCTAATAAGTAGGCGCATAAATAGACCTGGGATTTTCCCACACATGAGTTTGTGTGTATTACTTTATTGATTATTGACTTTATTGTTTATTTGTATCACCAGGAATACTCCAAGTATACATCTGAGTGAATCATAAGGACCACGCAAGGACTTCCCTGTAACTGATGATTTTCAGGCGTATGATCCCAACACATGTTTATTTCAGGCTTGGAATTCTTAATATTTTGTTCAGACCAATGTAGGCACAAACCAATCATGACAACACACAACAGAAACGAAAACTGGGATTTACATAAACAAATGGGGATTGCATCTTAGTTGGTTCGTGGTTAGACTCTACAAGTGAGGTATTCAATATAACAATTGGTTTTGACATGTTTTGACATGGTTGTTAAACCATCTTAATGACTGGGACATCCTCGGCAATCACCAGTCAACATGTTCTGCAAAAACACGGTACCTTCTCAGAAAGATACCATTGAGGCATCGGAGTTTGAGATTTGCCGTGGTGACATGTCAGCAGTAATGGGCCTTCCAATCTATAGCTGCTATAGCTCTATTGATTGCTTGACTGGGAAACCATACAAAACGGTGGGTTTTTGTGGGACGATTTTTGTAGACAAACTGCTTTTGGTATAATAGGGTCCTAGTCACCACAAAAGTCTGTTGTATGCCAGGGGGAAAAACCATTTGAGGCGAAAACAGTGCCTGCCCCCGTGAAAGCCAGAAGTGACACTGTATATGTTTTTCCTGCACTGAAATCAATCATGAGTTCAAATATGTATGAAAAAACAATATTTACATGTTCTGCATCTATGAACATGCAGTCACAATGAAAGCAACGTGCTGCTTTGCTGGCAGGAAAATTGATGTCTCCCTGAAATCCTCAGGTTGTTTTTGTCACAAGGGAAAACTATAACCACCAAAATGTTCGGTAAAACATGGTAAAACTCAATTGTTTCACATGTTTTTTCCCCGGTGATGCCAGGTGAACGCTTGAAAAGTTCGTGGTTGGAAGACCACCCGGATGTGGTTCGACTCCTTTTGCCCTGTGAAGATCAGTCCGATGACTTGGAGATTTTCGCCGGGTGATGGGATGGGGATCAAACCAAGATGGCTTGGTAAACTAGCATATCTATGGAAAATCACGATGTTTAATGGGAAAATCCACTATTGGCCATTTTCCATAGCTATGTTAGTTTACAAGGGGTACCAGGTTTGTCTTTTTTGTATTATGTATTTGTTTCATAAAGGAATCAATTGTGAATGATACTGTTTGACATTGCTAACCACTAGTGGTTGATAACACTTTGTTGATGTTGCTCACCGCCAAATACTCTTGGGGGACATCAACCAGTCAATAGGTCAGCAATTCTGTTGCATAGGTCGCAAGGTCTGAAAATGTAAAAAGTGCCTCCAACACCACTTATAGTGGATTGCCCGAACACAAATGTTTGCTGGCCAAAAAAATGCATGGGCATATGTATTAACAATGTATATGTATATATATAATTGTATAATATATCAATCATGTGTAATACGGTTATCATCCCACTACTGTAGATTTACATATAGGTTTATCATGTGTGTACAAAAGCTTCAGTAGTGGAAAATTGAAGATTGCCTTTTCTTATTTTTCTTCCACGCATCTTATTGTGTTTATCTTGGCCAATTCTTGTACCCAGATCATCCATGTTGCTGATAAATGTCTCTGGCAAAAAAGATCAACCAACATCCAGTATAAACAAAACTGCTCGTACCACCACCATGGCATAGTATAAGTTATATGTATATTCTAAACACCTAGTTTGCTATATTTTGCTGATGTTCCGTTAAGGCTACCCACCAATAGTAAATAGGAGATTTCCCCTAAAGTATGAAGAAATTCCATAAAAATTCGATGGTATCCGATGGGATTCGCTCCAGCTTCCCCCAATGCCCACCATTCCCAAGGCTCCAGCAGCTGTTTGAGCTCTGCGAGGGCATTGAAGGAGCAGGCCACTGGCCATGATGAAAATCTGCGGTCCCTTGCGGGTCCTCATTTGGCCGGGACATGCAGGCTCTATGAGAGTTTGGGTGATGGCAATGGTTTTACAAATCACTTGCCAGATAGCTACTAATGTCTACTAATCCTCCCAGCAACTGTTGAGATCTTTGTGAAAAACAGGAGTTCCGACATCAGGTGGGACATGGCGGCATGATCATTCATCCGTATCATGGCTTCAGCATGGCCGGAACGAGCTAATCATCATGTTGGCTGCATAATTTGCACCTTAGATCCATTTGCTATGCATTCTATGACTCATGCTTTCAGGATGCACATATCATTTGCCCTCCGTTGATTTAACATAGCCATGGAAAATTGCTAATTTTGGGTGATTGTTCCATTAACCCCCCCTTTTTGGGGGAAAAGACCATGGCTATGTTAAATAACCAGAGGGTATATTACCATATCCCGACTTACATCATGTACACATATACAGTGCAGGTACATTACATCCCCAGTGATGATCGTCAGGCCTCACCCTACCGGAAGCCTTGGAAGGGAAGAATTGCTGCCACTTGGAGCACCTGTCATGGCGGATTCAGCCAACCCAACCTGCGCGAGGTCGTAACTCCCATATTTCTCCAGTCGGGTCGGGTTCATGTCGATCCCAAACGTGTTTGGGGTGTTGATGGGACTGTGATGTTTGATATTCTGGGATCCATCATGATCATCATTGTTTTTAGGCCGTTTTGAGGGGTTGATCAACCACCAGCAACCACTGAAAAGGGCGTATTGGGCATCCACTATTGGGGAGTTTACCTTGGAGTTTGGTTGAATCGCCATGAGACCCTGTAGATCTCTATAGATTTTTACCCTTTGAGTTCCGCAACCTCCTTTTGGCAATCTTTGGTATGTGCATAAGCCATGCATCAGGATTTCATTTCTGATCATTTCTGTGCGAACCAGTTGTGGACACAGCATTAAGTCCTGGGAAGATCTTCCGATACAAACCCGATTCCCTGAGATTTCCAGTTTCGTCCGAAGATGATCAAATCGCTGGCAAACCACTCCCAAACTAAAAAAAATCTGGTAGCCCAGGTGCCGATTTCAATCTCACATTGGTGGGAAAACCTATAGCTTAATGACGTCCGTGTACCTGAAGAACACCAGTCGTTTCATGCTACCAAAGGTCACTCATTGCGATGCCTCATTGCGAACATGCAAGCGCGGAGCTCAACAAAAACGCAGCAGCCAAGTATGGTTTGGCTCATCTTGCCTCCCAACCCCAGAATCGCATCAAACTCTAAGCAGAAAAGGGGTTGCTATGGTTGCCATGAGGCATACCCAGCAATGACTCCGTGTTGGTCTAATCGAGGTTTGATGCAGGTGAAGAAGTTCTGATACTCGTTTTGCCAGATATATTTTCTGTTCATATCTGTTCGTCACATATGTATGTATCACATATAAGTATATCACCAATTTTATGACACTATATGTCATATGGTACCAAATGTGACCCAAACCTCTCTCTCGTGCCCTTCTTTCCCAGCGATTTTACAGCAGTCAAAACATTTTACAATTGACAATGGTCTTTTGCCCAAAGATTGCTCCCCTTGGTTCACAAATAGGCTACCCCACATCCAGTGATTGATCATCATGGCCCAATACAAAAATTCCCGAAGGGGTGTCCTTGTCTCCGCCCATTGGGAGCTGGTGTTGCATTACATTCACTTACTCCTTTAGAACCATTAAAATGTTTTTCAAATCTTGAACTTTGCACATTATACCATAGTTGGGCAAAGATCATATATGTCTTTAATCTTTACCATAGAATCATGAACCCAAAGATGCACATGTCTTTAATGATTTCAATGATCTACATGGGTGTGTCATACGGTATACCCTTAAATAGCGGAATGATCAACCCATAGATTTATGGCTTATCCCATGGGTTTTCCATCATTTTCCAGGGTTTTCCCATAGTTTTCCCCAGGTTTTTTTCGGCCGGGCCGAGGTATGGGGTGCAGTGGGCAATCCACGCGCAGAGGGAGCCGACTTTGCTCTCCTGACCCTGGGACAGGCGAAAGACCCGGTGGGAGTTTGGAGCTGAATGGGTGTATGAATGGTATGAAACTATGCATACTTACGCAGGGCACAGAATCAGGTTGACGGTATTACTGCCCCGTTTCAGAGGGGGCAAATGAAATGGACGAAAATGAAGGTCGGGGCATCTCTGGGTCAGTTTGGAAACCCATTTGATATGCAGTTGAAATGAAGAACTAATTCTCCTTGGACTTCCCCAAAACAATCTGATACCCTTGCAGCCAACAAACACGGATCACAATGTCAACCCCGGATTGACGGATTGATAAACCCTGGATATTCATTTTGGGGGTACCCCTAAAACAGTGATAATAAAGTTTTGACATTTTTACCCCTCTATCAATAGACTGCGGATTTTGTTACGGGTTGACATTTACCTATCAAGCCTATCACACTTACTTCACCTCTGGAAATCCAGGTTCTGTCATTGAGGTCATGAGTCAAATGAGGACATCCCAGGTATCACACCAAAATAAATAAAGTCCATGGTTTTCAAAGACTGAAAACCCAGCTACAGTAGCTACAAAGTAGCTGAAACCCAGCTGTACCAATTTGTTTCTTCGATGTTTGACCATGAACCGCCAGGAGATTCCTCAAATTCTCCTGGAGATTGATCAATTTCTTTCAAAGGCACCGGGCACCGATGGGGATGGGGAGATCCGTCCGATGTCTCCGCAGCTCATTTTTTGCGGCACTCGTATCTGGGTGGCTTGATCATGGCCCCACTTTTTCGTATCTGATGTTAGAACTGTGATGAACTGGATGATTATCTGATTACCCCTAATAAATCCTAATAAGTATATCATAATCGAATCCTGAACTCCCCAAACCAAAGCCTGGGTTTGTGTATTGGAATTGTGATCTTGCTTTGGGGCCATAGCAAAAACGGGCGGGTTTTTTACTGCTGATCAATAACATTCCCAGCACCATGAGGATGGTGAAAGGATGCCCCCCAGGATGACGTAAGTGCTCACTACGTCAGTCAGCCACTGAGAAATGGGGAGCCTGGGACGGTTTTCAGCAGCGATGCATCGCGAAACGCGACGCTCCGTTTGGCAAAGTCAATCTCCGTTCTTGTCTGGTCGGCAATCATGTTTTTTTGTGATCAAAAAAAAATGAGAGTCTATTTAGAGTCTATTTAATTTATTGGGTGTTCAACCTACAGCATCCTACGTATTTTTATTCGAAATGTGTGTCTCATTTTTTTGGGGTGGTCAATCTATAGCCTGCTGCTGACAGGTTTCCTGCCGCTGAAATGTTTTATGTTCCATAGTCTTGATTTCCATCCCAATTCAAGGTAATTTAAGATCAGCAATCCAATTGACTCAGACTCAAGTTTTAGGGTGGTTTGACACTATGTTTGACACTATTCAAGAATTTCTTTGTGTGCTGTTTATTTGTTTATTTTGGGCAATGGCAGAAAGTTACGCCTCAATGACAAACATTGTTTTATCTGGCAATCAACCAGTCATTAACATTTGCAGTACCAAAGAATTTCAGTGCCTGTCTAGTATTTGAGGCCCAGGAAAACATTGTAGACGATCTTGTTTCGATGTTTTCACTTATGAATACTTATGATATATTTAACCATTCATGGATTATGACTGCATACGAGTCCGAGATATATAGTTAGTGTATGTTATTATATATCTCCATGGGTCAAACATGATCGACATCCGACAATAGTTTCACTGGATGCCTGGCAATTGCAAGGTTTCTTTCAACCCAGCAGCCTCTTTTTGCTCCGTCGTTGGGACTTCCGAGGCCCAACACGTCTGGAAGAATTGATGAAGACCTTGCACCCGGAGAGGGGATCCGGGGAGATGCCATAGGATGATTCAATGGGAGATGCTGATGATAAAAGTGCTGATGGTGGTTTCAATAGTTTTAGTTTTCTTGATATGTTTTGGGTGGTCTCAACTCTAGTTTCACTGTTTAATGTTGCGTTTCTTTTCTGGATGTCCGAGTGCCGAAGGTTTTGGTTGGGGATTGGAACAACCAAAGTAGCTGTGAATGATTGGAATCCCTCATAGAAACCGAGATCAAGATCTCTCTAGATGAATCAGGTAAACTAACATGGCTATTGAACATGGCTATTGAAATAGTTGATTTTCCCATTAATAGCATGGTGATGTTCCATTGTTTATTGTATGTTTACCATTTCGGGTACCCTTCAAAGCGGACGAGCCAAACACCGACGAACCTCCGCCAGGACGTCGTGGCGCGGTACCACCGGCAGCTGGCGCGGATGCGCGTCACGGTGGTCTGGCGCGAGTTCCGACGGCGCCAGAGTCTGCTGCAGGGCGCCTTGGGGAATCTGCAAGTGCCTCCAGGCCGGCGGATTTCACGAGACAAAAACGTGGAAAAAACCATAAAAATTCCAGGCGGATTGCAAGGCAAAAGGTTGGATTTGAAGGAAACAATGTGGATTTGGAGTAGCAAAGATGTTTGATTTGTTGATTTTTGATAGGGTTTGGTTCGTTTATACTTCCAATATAAGGATTGTATTTTTGTGGATATATCATGATGAACGGATTTACATATGGACCAGTTGTGGTTTTGAATGGTTCAAGAGCTTGGTTATTCATTATACCCGAAATCATTTCATTATTCCCCATGTTTGAATATATGAAACATAGCCATATGTGCTTCCCGAATGCAGTATGCATGAAATTCATTGAAATTCTCGAAACATGTTTTGATGATGTGATGTTGGCAGGTAAAAACACTAGGCTGTTGTTTTCTTGAGATCCTGCAAGAAATTGAGTCAGAACAGTGATTTTCTGTGTCCAATTGTATTCAAGCCGGATTGTGGGTTCCCAACCAAGAAGTTCTTGGTGATACATATTGAATTGGACAGCCCATGTGGAGCTGACGATCATTTATAATCAAAGGAGCCCCAAGCAGTGAAGTGTTTCGAAACAACCCACAATCAGCAAGCTTCGTAAGCTAGCATGTTTGACTACCCGAAGCTTTTTGAGCTACCTTTCCCTCCTTACTGTAGTTGCTTCATATTGCCCAATTGCTGGTGAAGATGCCATAGGTTTAACGAAGTCCACCATATAGCTACGATATATAGATACATTGTATGATACATATATATGGATATATATATATATATGTATACATGTCCATATATCCACACATGTTGGTTGAATTCCACTTTCTTTTCATGGTTTGTCCCATATTTTGGATGATTCAACCCAGTTCATCGCCTCGCCAGGGGATCTCTCTCAGCTGGACCTGGACCGCCTTGTTCGCACGGCCTTTCGGCGAGAGCGCCGGCTCGGGAATGAGGGGGGTATACTGAAGGGATACTATGGGAATATCATGGGAGTTGTTGATGGGATTTTTTCATGAAATATGAATATAATGTGGGTAAAACAATAATAAACTACTCATTTTGGAATGGTTTATACAACCCATTTATGGTGATTTGGGGGATGGTTTATTATTGTTTTACCCACATTAATCTATACATTATTATTATCATTGGATACACCATGGGATTTTTTGATGGGAATATCTCAACCAAGACTCTTATTCAATGTAATCATAGATACAATGTGGTGGGATCTTGGGGAAATCATAGGGGATAGTCGTTCTTTTTTGGGGGGCCCTTAAGCAAATCCATGAAATTTCGATGATTTGCCGTTGTTTCTTTAAATGGCGACCTTCCATGTGACCTGTGAAGTGACCAGAAGGTACATCTGTGCAATCCCATCCCCCATTCATATTGAACATCCAAATGAAAGAATGGTTTAGTAAGGGATGAAACCCACATTTGCGGCCATAGATTGGGGTGTTTCATATTAGATGGGATTCTAAGAAAATGCAGAGATTTGACGCAGGAGGTCGTCTATGTTCATTTATCATGTTTCCAAATTGTGTTTTTTTCTCAATATCACTTTTTGGCGGTTGAATGTTCACGTTCAGCCAAAAAAGAGGTGATGTTTCCGGAGGACGGAAACAGTACAGCAACCCTGTGAAACCATAGAAGTGGAGATAGATCGCAACCAATATGGATTGTAGAGATAGCGTTAGTCATGTAGAAAAACATTGATAGATTCACTCCGAGGTCTCCGAAGGGTGGGAAAAATGGTAGTTTGTTAGTGTACTTGCCAAGAACTGATATATCCTCCGGTCATTCAACAGAGCTATGGTTTAGATGGCCTATTTAGTTTGGTAATTTAAATATGTCAAATGTCCAGAGGGTATCCCATTGGTTCCCAGTCTCGGGTTTTACAAGAGGAGTATGCATTATTGGAAAATCCACAGATCAAACTACATATAGATGATTTATATACCTGTTAAAGGGTGACCAGTAGTCGCATATCCCAATCCAGTATACGACAATAAACCGATAAATATGAACCGTAGCTGTGGAAAATCGCCGATTGAAAACGGAATTGGTCCCGTTGATACCTCCATTGATGGGAGGATTTTCCCATGATTTTCCCAGGTGCTACTGCACTTGGATGAGATCGGGGGCTTCATCTCCTTGCTGGCGGGTTTCTTTAAGCCGCTGGCCACAAAGCGTAAAAGGGGTGGGAAGGGAATGGGAAAGACATGTGGAATTCATATCTTTCTGATTTTAAATCCTTTTGCTTTAAGAGTCTTTTGGACATGTCGGTTCATACTTAACATACGTTTGGTTGCAGGGCATACATTGTTTGCACCAGACAGGCGGATTTGAGGCATTCACCATTTGCGGACACATCCATTCCATTTGTTCAACTTGTTCACACAATGTATATATATATATATGTGTGTGTACCGATATAGCTATAGTATGCTATAGCTACGGTATTTGAAGTTAAGCTGCGCTAAGCTACGTAAACATAAACATTACATCTATATTATATATGATTATATATATATACACGTATATACGCATACAACCATAGTTGAAAAAAACATGCGAGGCATCTCAGAATTGGCCATCACATGAGGAGCGTCGATTTGGTGAACGTGGATGATGCACAGGTACCAGCTGGGATTCACCTGCAGTGGCAGTTACAGGGTTGCCCGCTTGTAATCAAACGTGGCTAGCAATCCCCTACAAATGGAGGTAAAAATGGAAACGTCCTGGGAAAATATGGGGAAATCCTTTGTAAATGGAGGTATCAACGGAAAAAAACTGTAAATGGTCGATTTTCAGTTGCCACGTTTGGTCACCGGAGGCTTGCCAAGGGTAGAAGCCACTTGCCAACGACTTGACGTATCGACTTCTGGGATCATTCGTGATCGATATGTACATAGTCTACATCTGAGTGTTGAGTTCTATGGTCAAGTTGGAATACTATCACTAGTATCATGTATAGTATGATGTTCACATATATACAGTGTATAGGATATATGTATGATCATATTGCAATATAAATTACATTCTTCAGAATGCTCATAATGGACTGTAACATGTCAAGCCAGACGAGTTTACCCAAGGATGAACTCAATCTTGCTGTGTTTTTCCTTTGCACTCAGTCATCCCATCGGATCTCACATTGGAACCCCCAGCTAACCTCAAGGCACCAGGTGGTTGAGTGATGACGACCAAGAATCATCATCATCATCATCATCATCATCATCATCATCATCATCATCATCATCATCATCATCATCATCATCATCATCATGTTCCTGTCATCACTGCATCATTTTATCATTGCATCATCACCAGGATGCTACACATGGATAGACACTTCGGATGTTGGTACTCTCCCATGCCAGGCAGGTCACGATGCCAGGCCAGTGATCGACAGGCCACGGATGAGTCATGGGGCCAGGTAGAGAAATGTCACGTCGATATCCTGTGTTGTACCCATGGATCCCCATGGGATTTTTGTGGGTTAATAGTCGATAAATGTGGATAATACCATTTCTGTATGCTTCATCAAACGAGGTAGGTTCATGATATACAATATCCGGCTGGGTCAATAAACGAGGTAGGTTACTAAGCCAGGAACGTATACGAACATCAGCAATCAACACCAGATAACCCTGGTGTGAATCTTCACAGGTGGCAGCCTATGAGCTCTTGACCACAACAACGCACCTCACTTTTCCTCAAGACGCATTCTCCATGGGCTTCTATGCACTAAGGNCAGGTGGCAGCCTATGAGCTCTTGACCACAACAACGCACCTCACTTTTCCTCAAGACGCATTCTCCATGGGCTTCTATGCACTAAGGGGGACCTGTGAACCCGAGATGTATCGGCCACATTCCAACTGTCACACAGACAGCTAAGTGAAAGGAAATGATCAACAACACAGCAGCAAATCACACNTGTATCGGCCACATTCCAACTGTCACACAGACAGCTAAGTGAAAGGAAATGATCAACAACACAGCAGCAAATCACACACCCCTAAAATAGTTTCCTTTCGCTTTCCCTTGACCTCTACTGATGGATTCATCCTCAACAACAACAAATTTCCCCCAATCAAGAACACGAAACAACAAATCCACAGGAACACCTCGCTTAGTGAGAATATCTCCAATCATCTGATACGTCGCCACCCATCTCAAGTGTATGTTGTGTGTACGCAAGTCATCTTTCACAATAAGCATTTCAATAGCATGCCTTTTGTCCTTGATGTTGGTATTGTGGTTGGAGTTGGTGTGGTCGAACAACGGTTTGTTATCCACAATGGCACAAATGGGTACTTCTTTCTCCCACTCTGCATCCTCCTTGATCGTGTAGTCTACGTAGTTCGCTTCCAGCCACATACTTCTCATCCATCTTGTTTCCGCCAACGACCTCGATAATGCGAATAGTTCTGCCCCAAGTGTGGAAGGTGTCCTTCTGTCCTGTTTGTAACTTTTCCACCTCAATAAGGACATGTCAGCCCACACATCTCTCATGATTTTCTTGTCAACAGCAGCAACCATGTACCCTGCTTGTGAACATAACTGATCCGCATTAGCCCACGCCGCATCAGAAACTGAAAGAAACCCAACATCCCCAGGCTTGATACTTTTGATTCTAATTCTCATGTCAGCATGATCATGTACACTTTTCACCAACCTGTTCACATCACACATGTCTTCAACAACAGACTTGGCGACCCTCTGCTGCAACAGCGAACAACCCGCGGCAAGATCCGGCCTACTCCCAGACACCAACCAATTGATAGAACCCAAAACTGCTTTCATTTGTCGCTTCTCTTCGTCCGTGGTAGGAGAGTCTCTCTCCTTTTTTCTCTCTGGCGAAATCTGAATCCCCTTGNTTGATAGAACCCAAAACTGCTTTCATTTGTCGCTTCTCTTCGTCCGTGGTAGGAGAGTCTCTCTCCTTTTTTCTCTCTGGCGAAATCTGAATCCCCTTGACACTTTTGGCATATTCCGTTTGTTGAATGGTAATATCTCCATTAGGNGGTAGGAGAGTCTCTCTCCTTTTTTCTCTCTGGCGAAATCTGAATCCCCTTGACACTTTTGGCATATTCCGTTTGTTGAATGGTAATATCTCCATTAGGTAATTGTTCCAGCCATTTTCCCAAAAAGTTACCCTGCTTCTCATGCCAATGCTTGAAGGGATACTTTTCCTTGAGTGGTTTGAGAATTCTTTCTTCAAACTCATCATTTCCGCCAAGACACATGTCATCCACATGAAGAGCAATGACACCAATCACATGTTTGGGGTTCCCCTTAGAGTAGGCATAGTACACACACCCATCAAACTTCGACCTCCGACATTGAAGGTTCAGAAGAGTTTTAGAGAACGATTCATACCAAGCGAGGGGAGCATCCGCTAATCCGTAAACCGCTTTTACCGCTTCGATCAAGACCCCCGGTTCCACGTCCTCAAGTCCACCTGGTGGTTGACTCACAAACACTCGGCCTTGTTGACGGTGTAAATCATCTCCTCGTAGAAATGCCCCTTCGNACCCCCGGTTCCACGTCCTCAAGTCCACCTGGTGGTTGACTCACAAACACTCGGCCTTGTTGACGGTGTAAATCATCTCCTCGTAGAAATGCCCCTTCGATGTCGCAGATTTGTAAGCCCCATTTGTGGCTAGCTATATTCTGTAAGGCAATAGCAGACCCCTCTGAACTCAAGGTTGGTGCTTCAGTATCCAATGATAATATATCAGGATCCAGATACCCCCTGATGCACCATCTCGCTTTAAGCTCGGTATTGGGACTCAGTTCTGCTTCATCCGCCTTGGTCAGCACNCAATGATAATATATCAGGATCCAGATACCCCCTGATGCACCATCTCGCTTTAAGCTCGGTATTGGGACTCAGTTCTGCTTCATCCGCCTTGGTCAGCACAAATCTCGATTTGAGAATTCTACCCCGGAGCATTTCATTGTTTCGAATCTTATCGCTTTCTTCCTTGCTCAAAACACGAATTGCCCCACTGGAGATCAGTTTGTTCCATTCCTTTTTCTTTGATCTTTTCAAGTTCATGCTGTGACACTCACTCAACTCATTTTCGAAAACCTCTTTTCTACCTCTACGCTTTTCATTCTGAATGAAATGAACTTCATGAACCAAATGCGCCTCATGACCTGTCTCGTCTCGTTTGTCGTTTCTTCTGATTGGTCCTCCAAGGTCCAACAAGTTAACATTTCGTCTCATAGCAGACCTAAGATCAGAGTTTGTTCGCACTGGTCCATACACACTTGACATGTCATGCCCCTCCGGAGAGAGATTGTCCCCTACAACCACACTTCCGCCCTCCTGAGAGGGGTTCACATACGCATTTTCGCCCTCCTGGGAGGGGATCACCTGTTCAGGTTCCTGTTGAGGCTCATCACTCCCCACACTCTCAGTCGTATCCTCCACAGGACTTGTTGCAACCTGTGGAGCTGCCACAGGTGATTCTGGATCGTACCCAGGAGATTCCTCCGGCTCCCCGGAGGGAGGAACTGCATCTTCCATTTCAAGTTCATCATCATTTATCCTAGGCCTAACCCGTCTACCCCCAACAGAACCGTCCTCCAAACCAACAACATCCCGATCCAAGCTCAACTCCATGCGATCTTCCTCCTGTTCATTGTCTGGAGGATTCTGCTGAACTGACAAATCGATGTAGTTTCCAGATCCACGACCCTGAACATTTCTTTTGATTCCCAACAAATCTTCCGGCATCATCCGAATCAGGCTTTCTTGTTCGGGGCTAACCCTCCTAAGTTGTTCGGGGCTACATTTATACATTTTCATTCCACTAGCAACCCACAACTTAGACTTCCCACCACGGTACCCCACAACAGTCCCAGGTCCATGCCAACTTGCTTTCTTTTCCTTGGGCCACAGTCTCCAAAAATACACCATATCCCCGGGGTTATACGGTCCTCGCATAGGTCTAGTCCTGTGATTCACCGCACGTCTAACCCTGTCCTCCTCATGTGCCTGGATATAGGATTGCTGCGCCCTACTCCGAATCTCCTGTCTCCTGAGATACATTGTTTCTCCGGCTTGCAAAGCTGACACTTCACCCATCTTTTCGTCCCTCAGTTCCAAGTTTCCCGGTATGCCATGCTCTTTCCCAAAAACATGTTGGTGAGGGGAAAAACCATCCATACGAGGAAGAGTATTGACAGCAAAGTTCGTTTGATCAACAATTTCATCAACCTCTTGCCTACTCGTGGGAGCAACAGACTCAACAGTTTTCATAAACGTGTTCTTCCACACTCCCCCTCTACGTTCAGCCATACCGTTCTGATGTGGAGCATACGCCGCCGTGGTGTCATAGTAACTACCGTCATACTCCAGTCCGTNGTTCTTCCACACTCCCCCTCTACGTTCAGCCATACCGTTCTGATGTGGAGCATACGCCGCCGTGGTGTCATAGTAACTACCGTCATACTCCAGTCCGTGAAGGAAATGTTGATCAAACTCCCGACCATTGTCCATCAGCACTCTTAAGGGGATTCCCGCCCATCTTTTCCAATACTTCCTATAACATGACCGCACATTGGAAGAATGAGCTCCATGCCACATAGGTGCAACCATTTGATACCCCGTAGCTTCATCAACAACATTCAAAAGTTTCAGGTTTCTCCCTAAAACATCAATATCAAAAGTGTCAACCATGATTTGTTTGTTGAACTCCCACGCACGTCGTTCCTTAGCCACTGGTCTCGAAGATGGGACCTGACGTGTTTCNGTTGAACTCCCACGCACGTCGTTCCTTAGCCACTGGTCTCGAAGATGGGACCTGACGTGTTTCGCACGCTGGACAAGTTAACCCTTTCGCTATTCTGATAGTTTCTTCGTTTGCCTTTGCTGACCTCAACATGGCAACAAACCTCGCATTTGATGGGTGTCCAAGGTTTTCATGACATCGTTTAACAGCCTGCATGATCCTTTGAGGGTCTGTTTCCTTGGAGAAAACTTCCACAGCATACACGGTAGAAACAACATGCTTTTTTCGTTCATTCTCCCGATACTCCAAGTACCCAGCCACAATCGCATTCACCAGTTTCTGGGGGTATCTTTGGGCCAGTTCACTCCTCCGTTTCCACCCAAAAGGAGTTTTGACATTCCCAAAAATAGGCTCGTGCTCATGTTCATGGCTACAAGTCTTACTCACCCGCTCAGCNAAAAGGAGTTTTGACATTCCCAAAAATAGGCTCGTGCTCATGTTCATGGCTACAAGTCTTACTCACCCGCTCAGCAATTTCCATGCAGTCCGTCATGATACCAGTAGGTTTCATGTGTGGTTTCCTACTCACATAATCTTTGAGACCAAACATGCACTGATCCGTTCTAACCCGAGTTACCCCTTCTAATCCCAAGACACGCAAAACGCATTCCTGCTGCCAAGACGCTGCGAGCCATGGATGCTCAAACACGAATTTCCGTCCGTGTGTGTGTTGTAGTGTGCACAGTTCCATGGCAAACTCAACAAACTCTTTGGCTTCCCTTAGGGCTTTATAGTACTCTTCCACTTTATGTTTCCTCAACCGTTGAAGGGTAGAAAAGGGTCCACAAGGAGGGCACACTAACAACACTTCGGGTTTCTTTTCTCTAACAACATCAACAACTTGCCTTCTGGCCTCAGGGGTTCTCAGGTCACAACCCAACTTCAAGTCAAAAGCGTGATCGGCTCGCAGGGACATTCTCTGTGCTGTGGCAGTTATATGAGGGGTCGAAAACACTTCCATGAAATCCTGTTGGTTATTTTGGTCACGTTCACAAACAGTCATCACATCACCAGCATGTTTTTCCATGTTTATCATGTGTTCAAGCGACCTCCTAACCGTTCTCCTCTCTGCCTTGGTCATGGTACACGCCCCGCTCACCTCACCATCTTNTTATCATGTGTTCAAGCGACCTCCTAACCGTTCTCCTCTCTGCCTTGGTCATGGTACACGCCCCGCTCACCTCACCATCTTCCACACTTGTGGAATTTACTTTGCCGCACGACTCACTAAGGCCTTCACCTGGTTCTCGATTATCATCTTGTGTTGGGTTGCTGTGTGGATCACTTGGTTGATGCTCTCCAACTTCTCCTGCAAGTCCTGGATGTCTGCGGTCAAGCCTTGACTCTGGGTTTCGGCTGCCACTGGAATCGTCGTGGATGGCTGCATCACTTCCTCCCAGTCGCACTCCATATTGCTCCTGCGCTGAGCTGCTCTCCGTGGTGTCGGCGTCGAGACTTGCACTGCCTCTTTCTCTGCCTTCTCCTTCTTCATTCTCAGCAGCTTGTGGTGATCCCTTGCTTCGATGTACAAGCGGAACTCCAGCATGTTGAGAGAAAACTTTGAATTGTCCGGAGTCACATTCTTGCGAATCCAGTTGATGTAATCCTTCTTTTCCACGTAAGTCTCGCCGAACATCTTGTCCTTGTACTTCCCGGTCTGCAAANCGGAGTCACATTCTTGCGAATCCAGTTGATGTAATCCTTCTTTTCCACGTAAGTCTCGCCGAACATCTTGTCCTTGTACTTCCCGGTCTGCAAACTTGACTCTCTCATACGCTCTGCGTCTCCTTGCTCGTCGCTTTGCAGATCTCGTGCTTGGTCCAGCATCTGTTCCACCGTCTTTTTCTTGTCCGCCTCCTCCTGATCCTTCTTGCTCTGAATGGCTTTGCGAAGGTTCAGAGAAGTCTGGTTGACTGGTTCGCTCGTCATCTTGCTGCTTGCCATAGCAGGTGTAGGGTCCACAAATCGCCTGAGGGTCACGCTCTTCTGACACTTCTTGAGACGTCACGGCACTCTTTTCGGACAGCTCTTCGGTGTGAAGTGTTTCATTTGAGCATGTGTGTTTCANTGAGGGTCACGCTCTTCTGACACTTCTTGAGACGTCACGGCACTCTTTTCGGACAGCTCTTCGGTGTGAAGTGTTTCATTTGAGCATGTGTGTTTCATGCGTGCGGGCGTCACATCATCATCATCATTCATCACATCAACAACATGGTTACCCAAGATAGGAATAGCAAAATGCCCTCGCAAGGTGGTCCCCATCCTAATCTTAATCCCGAGATTAGAAAACACCACTTCCTCTTTGGATAAATCCATGCTTGTTCCTACTTGTTTCAAAAATTCCTTAGACAGCAAAAGGGGTGTCTGTGACCCCTTTCCCGGCAGCACTGCGGCACGAATGACTACCGACTTTTGACCAAATTGAGCAGGAATCAAAACCGTCCACTCCGTCTCCAAACACTCACTATTACCAAAACGAAACACATTACTCNGCACGAATGACTACCGACTTTTGACCAAATTGAGCAGGAATCAAAACCGTCCACTCCGTCTCCAAACACTCACTATTACCAAAACGAAACACATTACTCTCCTTCACAAACCTCAACCTTCTACCTTGTTCTTCCAATTTGGTCTCCATGTCTTTCAAAACTTGTTCTCCTACCAACGTTCTCCTACATGCCGTGTCAGGCACAGCATGAGTTGAAAGACTGCATGCCTGCTGCTGCTCGCACATGTATGCCTCGCTGTCTGGTCCATGTGTGTTGCCAAAATGGCTCTCAAAAACTTCGGAAAACTCCGCNTGAAAGACTGCATGCCTGCTGCTGCTCGCACATGTATGCCTCGCTGTCTGGTCCATGTGTGTTGCCAAAATGGCTCTCAAAAACTTCGGAAAACTCCGCCTTGGCCAAGGCCCCCCCTGCCTGTACAGTGCTACTTTCACTACCCTGCTGGACTAACAACGCTTCTAAGTCCGCTACGCCTTCACTTTGGCTTGCAATCAGTTCACGAGCGTCATGACTCATCAAGGTGCCGTTGTCGTCGCATTGCTCATAGTCTGCTACCATAGAATCATGTCCATCTCTGGGGTTGGGCTCTTCTTTCTTTCCACTTGCCTTCCCACTTGCTTTCCCAAACGTAGCACTCTTTCTACTGTCCTTTCTTGGGCACTCACGTTTCCAATGCCCTGGCTGAAGACAGATATGACATCGGGTTCGATCCTTGAGCTGTTGTATCTTTGCCTGCATGGTACCGGTCAAANCCTGGCTGAAGACAGATATGACATCGGGTTCGATCCTTGAGCTGTTGTATCTTTGCCTGCATGGTACCGGTCAAACGCAAGGGTGGTGGTGCATAGGACCTGAATCCACGGGCCATCTTTTGAGTCCGCACCCGTTTTCTGATTTCTCGGTATGCTTCATAGACGTCCAGTGCATCCTCATAGTCTGCACCTTCATCTTGAGCATAGTCAGCCAGTGCTTCAAAGACATCATCTTCTGTCTTATCTAAGGATTCTGTCGCTCTTTCAACTTCGTGTTGATAACCCTCATGTATGAAGACATCCTTTGCCTTTGTGCTGCTTGTGCATTTTCCTTCTGGCGTGACCTTGTAGATGGCCTCTGTGATCTCTTTGTATTTGAGACTTCCTCCGGCAGCCGTCAGCACTAGAGCTTCTTGGGTACCGTCCAGACACAGCTTCTTGATGCTTCTTCAGTAAAAGCCATCCCTTCACCTCATCGGGCAGAGTGATGTTGTGTTGCGTCAGGTGTCGGTACGTGGTCTCCAGTCTAACTATGAACTGTCGGTCCGTCTCTCCTTGCTTGATCACACTCTTGTAAAAGTACTCACGCAAGTAAGTCTGAGCTTCTTCTTGCTTTCTTTTCTGGTACTTTTCATCCAAGGCCTCAAAGACCTTCTGATAGCCATCTTCCTTGCATAGTTCTTCTACAGTCAAGTGTTCCACCAACTCCTCTGCTTCACCTGAGATGAACTCACATAGTTTTGGTCCCNTTCCTTGCATAGTTCTTCTACAGTCAAGTGTTCCACCAACTCCTCTGCTTCACCTGAGATGAACTCACATAGTTTTGGTCCCCACCGCGTCTTCTCAAAAGTTGTGGGTAGGGCCAGCAACATGAGCTCAGCCTTTCGCCTCCATCTCTTGTACACCGCAGGCTCTGTCCCATCGAAGCGCTCGAGCCTCACTTTGTCCTCGTCTTTGGTCGCGGCCGTCATTGAGTCTTCAGCTCCGCTACCACCTGTGAATCTTCACAGGTGGCAGCCTATGAGCTCTTGACCACAACAACGCACCTCACTTTTCCTCAAGACGCATTCTCCATGGGCTTTTATGCACTAAGGGGGAACCTGTGAACCCGAGATGTATCGGCCACATTGCAACTGTCACACAGACAGCTAAGTGAAAGGAAATGATCAACAACACAGCAGCAAATCACATTAACTATAAATAATCACATTGTACATACTATATTTCATTGTATAGATCTATGCAGATCTTTTCAATTCTTTTCATTTCCGTTTCTGCAGGTGCAGCTCCAGGGGCAGCTCCAGGGGCAGCTGCAAGATGTTCACCACTTGATTCACGACTGGACGCTGAAGCAGGATGACTTTCAGGCCGTGTTTGGATCATTTCGGATCCTGGATACAAAATGAAGAAAATCAATTCTGACCATATGAATCACCATTGATCTATATCGATCTATTCACATTGGTCCTTAAACAAAAAGTGCAACATATCTAGAGATCATGAAACATGACATGAACTCACATGACATGTCATTCCTCATGTTGTTGGGTCCAAATCCACGAACCTGGATTAACCTTGTGCATCTGAGTCAATGCCGCAGTCTGAAACGTCGGCTGCAACAAAGTTGACGTACAGGCCGCCAAAGAGGAGGTCGCCCGTCAGGTGTGGGAGACCTTTGTGTCGCGTGCATATGGATCATATGGGCTGTAATGAGTTTCTTGCAAATAATTTCAGAATCATGTGAGATGGGATGCCATGTGTTTGACCTGCCTCCTGCTCAATCGCGCTGGCAGTCACAGGTCTCAATAAAACAATAACATCACTATATACTATATTCACTCAAGTGAGACTTTCTTCAAGCTGAAGACTCGCCACACAACGACATTTTGCCGACGAGCATCGACAAGCAGAAGAGCCGGAAATTGTGGCGCAAAGCTTCAGGGTGTTTTCGTTTGAAACGATTGGAAAAACCAAGAACAACTCATGACTTGGTCAGATTTTATAATAGTCTTGACAGCCAAGTTGCTGCGTAGCATGTGGGGGCGCTTCCTACATGGTGTCGCATCCGGAGAACCTTCCAACCATGCCATCGTTTTGTGGACACGTCTCACTCCAACCAAAGACGCCAAAGATGCGGAAGTTTGCTCCTCAGGTTTGCCTGAAACCTTCCAGTGTGAAGTCGTTGCGAGAGAGACACGTTCATAAAGCATCCATAAAGCTTTGCAGCGTGCCGTAGCAGTTCACATGTGAATAGAACAACCCGTCCTTTTGTCACTAGATTTCAAAGTGATGAGTTTTCAAGAGAAGATTGGATGGGAGAAAAAGCTCACAAAGGATGTTTGAAAATTGATTGTGAAGCACATTGTCTGGATATTAACACATAAAGTAGAAGCATGTCAGTATGGACCCCTTTGGTGATAAAACAAATAATCAAGACAAACAAACAAAACCCCAAGAAGAGGGTAAGAGAAGGTAAGATAAACAAACAACACAAGACAAACGATGTCCCACTTGTCACGGAGTGGTCACTGAGGTCCCTGTGCGATGGCAAATTTGGGACGGTAACAATCTGCTGCTTTCGGGTGAGGAGCCTGTGGAAACTATGTGGAAACCAAATTTGCATCGGGTGCTGTACATCGGATGTGCATCATGGAACGCTCGTCCTTTCATGATACCTTGTGATTTTCCGCCGTATTTTCCCTCCTATCTCGTCCGAAATCTCGTCTGAAATCTCGTCCTTTTCCTGTCTGCCGACTTTGTTTATCCACCAGACATTCTTTGTCCTGATTTGTTCTTGATGTTCTTGTCTCCTAATATGTTTTCTCCTCATTTTCCTGTTCTTTACGGTTTCGTTCATCTCTTCTCTCACCTTTTCTCTTTACCGTCAGTGTTTTCTCCTCTTGTCCGGCATGGGTCCATTCCATACCAACTGTAGACTGCGCAGGTTTTGCCTATCCGAATGTTCGAAACATACTACATATTGGTACTTACTTTCGGCATATCCTAGAAATATGATGCTTCTTGATTATAGACGTTTGTAGCACAGGCAGTGCGGGGGATGCCTTGAGTACAAAGCTTAATATATTTATGAGATAATTCAGATTCAGATAAGTTCAGATGCTTTATAGTAATTCAAAGTACTGCATTACATTTTAGATCTTTGTATCTTGGTCTGAAGATGTCTGAAGCAGTGCTTCAACTCCAGGAGAAGGCGAAGGAAATGCACGACTTCACTGTGAAGGCCACCAGCCGCGGCCGTCGCTGTGTCGCGCTGACTATGCTGAGGTCATAATGAAAGACACGAACAAACACATATAATACATATAATATATATATATATTATATAATATATTATATTATAAGTTAGAACTAATTTATATATATATATATCTATATGTACATGTATATGTATATCTCTATCATGTTTTTTTAATAATTTTTTTGTATACATCTGCAAAGGCCCACGGAGATTTGTCATGTCTATTGAACCCATTCTTATCAATTTGTGCCCCTGCACTTGCTGGAAGTTTTTTTCGAGCGTTTCTTGTGCTCAATCCGCATCGTCATGTTGTGACATGCCATGTTGTGACACGTTGTGGCCTGTAGATCTTCACCCAGTGTGATATTTGCCACTCAAGAACAGACTGTATACCACAATGCAAAGAATCTATCTCTCCTTGACGCATTTCAATCTTTGAATTGTTGCCTGAAGAAGTTTAAACCACGGCCCCTGTCTAGGTGCATGTGCACTCGGAGCTCTTTCAACCGAGTGCTCCTCAATAAATCTCAGGAGAATGACGTTTGGTAACTATCGAAAGATCAATACATCTTTTCTAAGTTGCCCAACTCGAAAGTTTCGGATCCAGAGTGGGAGTAGTTCCTGTCTGGGCCTGATTTTATGTCTGGCACCAGAGCCTTTGGAGACGCGCTTAAAAAACCAAGGTGTTCTTTACACCTACGGATTTGACTGCGGTGCCTGCGGTGCCAAATCCCCTTTTGGTCAGTTTCGTTTGCCACCTGCCCCATCACAGCCTTTACACAGCCTGGACTATGCTATTTTCAGTTGCGCCAACAGGCCAGGGCCTTTTAAGTGGGGTGATCTTAGTTGAGTTTTAGACCGGATATTGTTGGGGCAATCCTGCTTTAGCAAGCCTGTCATGTTTTATCATGTTTTCAGGTGCGTCAGATTTGGGGAGATTTTGGAGGGTGTTTGGCTGATCCATGAAGGGAGAGAGTACAAGGCTATAGAACGCGAGAGGGAGAGACTATGATAGTCCTGGTATACTATATTATAATCCAATAGATTCTCGGCATATATTAAGTGGATCTCCAAAGGAACAGCGGATGCCCTTCCCATCAGAAAATATACAAAGGGTGCAAACAGGAGCTAGTACTTCAAGATGTTCGAACACGTTATTTTATATGTGGCATTACATATATATATATATATACACGACAACATATTCTGAAAAGTGGTGCTTCACCTCATTGCACAAAGTCGGTGCAGGGGCTTCGGGAATTTCCGGGCTTATTCGGAAGCCGTTGATCGAAGTCCTCAAGGCGTTTGCACAAAGGGCGCAGGGTCTGGGCACTGCAGCACTTGATGGATGCAAGCTTCGACGGAATATTATACATATATATATATATACATACATAATATAGTATAATATCCCATATATCATTACAGATATTTTTTGCATGGAAAGTTGCAGGAACTGAGAGATCTGCGCCTTGCTGATCACTGCATTCTTGTCAGGTCTGGATTTCTGGCTTCACCTTGGGGACTACATCTACGAGTCAACAACTGAGATTTGAATTTTGCAGCATGCAACTGCAGACATCTGCAGACGTGTCCTGAGAGGTATGGACGTCAATATTATCCAGAGCCTTCAGAGACGCGTGTCCCAGGCATGGATATAGCGGAAAAGATCCTCAGATGTGCAGATTTCTTCACTGGCCATACCTTCTTTTTTTTGCGGGGCGCAGGACTCCAACCTGCCAACGACGTGGTGCATTTGTGCTTGGACAGCATGTGGCAGAGTTGTAGAAAGACTGTCCCCCCATACTCTCGTCCTTCAGACAGTTTATCCGGCAACAAATTTCAGACCTATCATCGGCGTTTCCATGTCCCATCATGTCCCCCATGGATATTTTTCCAATCCGGCAACCGGATCGTTCTAATTCGTTCTATTTACCGTTGATTTGCCGTTGTTTTGATTGTTTTGCCAAGGCAAGAATACAGGCTCGAGGCTCAAGCCAGAAGGGTTTAGCATGGCGCACGCTTCTGAGAAACTTGCGCTGAGGAAGCGATACGCTTTTTATCGTGCCTCATCTGCAAGAATAGGTAGCTTGGGACATCTTGGGACCTAGATGGGACCTAGATGGGACCTAGATGGGACCTAGACGGGACCTAGTAGGCAAAATCGATTGCAATATATTGCAATATGGGGCACGAAACTAAGCCATTGGACTTCTTTCAAAAAGAGCTATGGCTGCAAAATGCAGCAAACTTGTTTCCGGTTGGCCAGTTACTGGGCCCAGTTGGCTTCTGATTTTTTTGGGGGGAAAGTGTGCTAATGTGCGAAATGTGCTGCTCACTCGTATCACTCGTTTTTTTGAGGTCTTGATCCGGACTTGCAACGTCTCTCTGCAGCTGCGCCAATGATATCCATTTGGGACGACCACGAAGGCCAGTTCCATAAGTTTCATATTCACATGCTCACATCATTTGACATCATTAAGATTCCTGATATAAGTTATATGCTGTAAGACTCTGTAAGTCTTTTATTTTTTGGAAACGCAGTTGATCGGATTCAATTCTTGCAAACGATGCATTTGATCGCTTGCATTGACTTCGCAGTTGCCAATGACGATTGGATGCATGGTGCTGATCCCGGTTGGAATGATTGGAATGGAAAGGCAAAAGAAAGCGTCCAAAACACTCCAAAAAAACACTCCAAAACTTCAAATCCTTTCAGAGTGTCAAAGTTTCCTTGAAGTCTTCGAGTCGCTTGGGGTTGTAGCTTCAACATCGCCGATGCCTTTCTCTGTCCGAGGTGCGGAAAATCATCAATCCGACCAGGGGAACTTTGAGGCCGCTGCATGAAAAGCGACTCCCACTCCAAAGATAAGGAAGATATAGGAAGATAAGATCGGTCCAAAGGTGTTGCTGTTGTTTTTTGTAATTTTTTGTGTATTTGTTTGTTGTATTTGAATTGAATCAGAAAGGCCCGCAAAGCTGCGGCGATCCGAGCCTATCACGAATGGCTTCCAACTCCAAATTGGGACCTAAACAACGCCACAGCTGTTAGAAGCTCAGATCATCTCAGATCAAAGGATGAATCCAATGTGCCTGTGGCACTTCCTGCGAAGTTCTTCATGCGCATCACCTTCGTTTTAATGAACTGCACCCGCCAGTTTTCCCAGCTCAATAGACGTACATCCTCTCAGAGCTCCCAATCTTTTTTGCTGCATGTCTCACACGTCTTGCTTTCCATCTTGCTTTGAGGCTCCATGGATGCGCTGGCGACGTTTTGACTTCGGCCGTTTGGCAACACTTCTGATGTTGGAGACCCGCCTTTGGGCTCGGACCTCCCAGGCACAACAGCGAATCTGTTGGACATCGAAATCGTATGAAATCGTTGGATCTATGTCAGATCTGTCAGGCAGAGATGACCACTGAGACTGTCTATCAAGACATCCTAGGACGGGATTGTTTGAGAGTGTATTTTGTTCGATTTTGTTTGCGTTGCCAAGTTTGCTGAGTGAGGATATCATATTCATTACTATGAAAAACAGCTATGTAGTCTATGAATATGTTCTATGATCTTCATATGATATTCTTATAGTCGAGATTTGGATGACATCCCATGTGCATAAATCGAGAAGTGTAACAAGTTCATTTCACACCTGCGACTACAGGTGCACCTTTTGGGTCAAATCTTGGAAAAGGGCTACTTTCTTGAATTTGGTAGCGGAGCTGGTGACCCCAGACTCCATCCCCCAGTTTCCGTTCTTTCTGCACTTCGGTGTCACGTCATTGCACTACTGAGGTGTCCCTTAGAGGTTATAAGTTAACTTATAACCCTACATAGACCCTAGTTGCTAAGTCATAACTTTTTGTGTAACTTCCAATAACTTTTTTCACTACAAGAAAATGAGTTTTCAAACTGCTCAAATTTCGATCTTTTTGCGTTTGTGAAAAATGATCTTTTAAACGGCTCAATTTTTGTTGTTTTTTGCGTTTTTGACTTGTGTCTTGCAGCGGCTTCAACCGCTTGTTTTTTGAATGGAACGGTTTTCAATCGCTTGAAGCTCTATATTTTCTCAGCTGCCATTTCCACTTATGATGACCGCGTCTGTATTTTTTTCATTTCAAGCGGTTCCAACCGCTCCGTGCATGAGACATGTTAATGCCCATTCTTGTGTTGAAAGGTGAGGACCACAAGAACTGTAGGAAACCAAAAAAGGGAATTCAAACCCATGCATGTTCAACTGTGAAACCTTCTTCATTGAAATCTTAGATCTATCTCTTGGATTTCAAACCCATGGCCTGCAGGCGTGTTCAAGTGTGAAACCTTTGAAATCCAATGGATAGATATGAAATTTATTTCACTGAAACTGGTTTCAGAATTCAACACCCCATGGACTTGAAAGCCAAATAGATATGAAGTTGATTTCAAGTCCATGGAGTGTTCAATTGTGAAACCAGTTTCGTTGAAATCAATTTCATATCTATTTGGGTTTCAAGTCCATGGAGTGTTCAAGTGTGAAACCAGCTTCAGTGAAATCAATTTCATTTCCATTTGGATTTCAGGTCCATACAGTGTTCAATTGTGAAACCAGTTGCGTTGAAACCAATTTCATATCTATTTGGAATTCAAGTCCATGGAGTGTTCAATGGTGAAACCAATTTCAGTGAAATAAGGTTCATATCTATCCATTGGATTTCAAGGCCATGGAGCGTTCACTTGTGAAACTTGCTTCGTTGAAATCAATTTCATTTCGATTTTGGATTTCAAGTCCAAGGAGCGTTCAAGTGTGAAACCTTTTTCATTGAAATCCTCACCAATAACTGCTTATTGAAGAATGCACTTTCAAAATAATGCCCGACTTTCTGCAAGGAATATTTGGTTTCAAATGGCAGTTCCATGGAGTGATGCTGCACTTTCTTACAAAAACATCACCCTTTTTCAAAGGGATTGTTTTATACCAATATATATATATATATGAACCGGCTCCCTTTAATACTAGACTTAAGCAACGCCATATTCTTGCACAAGGACTGCTGTGTGTCTTGAAGGCTACTTTTTCAAAGGAATGCCGCGCACTTTTGAAAGGAATACAACTCATAAATGCAAAAGAAGTAACATATATATGATTATATATGTCAATTGAATATTCTTTCTACATGAATGCTGTTTCTCTTTTGAAAGGAAGATTGCACAACACCATTGTTCAAGTTAATGCTTCATGAAGCCATCAAGTACTTTCTTAAAGGAATGCCGCACTGTTGAAAAAAGTAATGTGTATATTCAAATTTTATCTTAGAGAGATGCTACTTTTCTCTGAAATGACTACAGCCTCTTTGGAAAAAATCCATATTTGTTCCAAAACAGATGGAAGACATGATGCACTCTTTCAAAAGGAATGCTGTTCACATCTCAGGGCCTTGCTTCAAAGTACTGAGACCCTTCATGGGAGGAATGTTGCCCTTTCGGTAGGACGATGTTGCATGGAGGTATGCCACAACTTCCTCAAGGAATGCCACTTCCTTTTAAATGATGACTTCTGAGAAGCGTGCTGTTGCCCTGAAAATCTGACTTGATACTATGTTGAAAAATGCAAATTTTTCAAGAGAACAGCATGCTCATCCTTACAAAACGTTCCGTGTCTCTTCATGAGGAACTCTGTCAGGAAGATGCAGTACTGTTTGGGGGCAAAATGAAATTCAATCTAAAGTGCTGTTTCTTCTTGTTCATGCTTGCTATAAAGACATGCAGCAAGGAAGCAAACTGGGCAAAATTGAATTCTACTTATCTTTGCTCTTCACTTGCTGAATACAATATGTCATAGCAAAAACGGGTCATATTTCTACCAAACTGAATTTTCCCAGCTGTCTGACAGGTTTGCTTTCAGGTTCCTGTAGTTTTATTGTATCCTGATGTGGACACATATCGTCTACATACGAGACTTGAAGCCAAACGTTCTTTCACAACACAAACCTATATATATATGTATATAGCTCTACAACTGCTAAGCCTCAAAAACTAAGACAGACATCAACAGATGTTTGAAGTGACTCCTGTTATTTTTACATCATTCAATACAAAAAGTTACTTACTAAAAAGCGCGCTCCNCTAAGACAGACATCAACAGATGTTTGAAGTGACTCCTGTTATTTTTACATCATTCAATACAAAAAGTTACTTACTAAAAAGCGCGCTCCCACAAAGACCTCGACTCAAAAGAAAAAACGGCTGCATCAGTTTCCTTTGTCTGACTGCAACATGCCCCTCCAGGGGGGCCCCCAAAGCGTTGCGCGGCCATGTATATATACACATATCTGAAGTGCCAGCTCTGAAATCTGATTTTCACATGTTTGCATGTCCCATGGGACATGCAAANGCGCGGCCATGTATATATACACATATCTGAAGTGCCAGCTCTGAAATCTGATTTTCACATGTTTGCATGTCCCATGGGACATGCAAACATGTGAAAATCAGATTTCAGAGCTGGCACCGCACACCATCGTATGCCATCGTATACCACCCGTATACCACCCGTATACCTTCGTATATCCTTTATAGGGCAATACTAAAGTAAACTAGCTTATACCTCCGTATATCTCCGTATGCCTCCGTATACCTCCGTATACCTCCGTATATTTTGATAAGGGCAATACTAACTATGTATTGCATTTACTTCCGTATACCCGTATACCACCCGTATACCACCCATATATCTCCTGTATATTCCATTCACACTGCAATATATTCCTGTTTGGGGTTCCATCTGAGTTGACGAATTTAATGAGATAAATTCTAAATTGAAAACCTTTAAGATAAAAGTGCGCCAAGGCCAAAATGCCCATGAACCTTGAGGCCAAACAACTTATGCACCTGAAACCCAAAAAATCTATGCAATTGAAACCCTAGAAATTTATGAAGTTCAAGCCATGCAAAGCTGAACCATGAACACAAGAATCTACAACCTGAAACCCCAAAAATATTTGAACGTGAAACTGCACAGAATTAAACCTTGAGGCCCAATTCTTCTTGAACCACAAGGCCCAAATACCTTTGAACCTTGAGGCCAAACAACCTAGGCATTTGGAACCCATTAGATCTATCATTCAATGTTTTTGACATGCCATCCGACCATTGTTTAGATTACTTATTGTGGCAACACCCCACAATTTTTAAACCCACATTTATGGGATTGCAGCCCATAAGATGGCATAAATGCCAAACATTTTATGGGCATAAATGCCCGGCATTGGGGCGTCACCACCCATTTTTTACTGTTATTGGGGCTCCACAGAAACCAACCCCCTGACCTTGCCTGCGCATGACATGCCGTTTGCTCTGGGGCAGGGGTTTGTTTCGGGGGTGGGGCTTGGGTGGATGGTGTTTGTCTAAGAGATTGGGTTTGGGATTGGGGTTTGATGGGAGGCCCGGGGTTTGGTAGGTACCAAGGATTGTGGTTTGGTTGAGGGACTNTGGTTGAGGGACTTGGGCTTGTTTCTAAGATCCACGGTTACTGTAAATTGCATATGATCAACTACATGGGTTTGGGGTTCAAGTGCTTGGCAAAGATTTTGGTGTTTCAGGTGCATACGTTGCTTGGCCTCAAGGTTCATGGGTATTTGGGCCTCGTGGTTCAAATTTTAGGGGCTTTATGTTCGTACATTTCTGGTGCTTCAAGTGCATAAGTGTTTGGGCCCCAGGGCCCCGGGGTTATTAGATCTTTGTGTTCCCATGTCCATTTTGTAGTATCTATAACAAACGATGTTTTTGGATATTGTTCCGCTATGATACCTCTATTGCAAAATTTTCTACTCTAAAAATCGCTAGCCGAAAATGGAAATCGCTCTATAACAAGATTTCCTTTGAAAGCGGTCCTCAAGATGAAAGGATCCTGGCCTAGACTGTTTGCTACGAGCGCGCCGCGCGCGCGCGCGCCAAAACGGTTTCATTTCTGGGACCTTTTCAGCGCGCGCGCGCGCGCCCCGCAGCAAACATTCTAGTCCAGAACCCCCGTTCATCTTGAGGACCTCCTTTTTGTTATATGCACCTTGATGGCAAAAACACATGTTGCCCATTGATCTTGTAATTCCCCATGCCCGGTGGTGAAGACACGTAAACGCAAAAGCAGTGTGATTAATGTTTTCCATCCCCATCTGGGGCCCCTGGCTAAGATCCTGGAGCCTCAGACCAAATTATATCCAAGGAACCTCGGTGTGTGTTAGCCCATGAATTTTATCCATTGGCCACTTTTATCTCAGTGCATCGTTTTCATCCACCTGGACATCCAAAAAAAAAAGATATGATGTGTCAGTGCTAGGGATTTCAACCCTTGTCTTTTTCTTAAAAAAAAAGATATCTAACCACCTCAACCCTTTGAATTCCAACCCTGGGGCACATGGATGTTGAATTTCGACTAGGCATGTCAGACCATGGGATTGCAGTCCCCTGGCCATGGTTGACCTGATTTGGTTCAAGTGGCCATTTGAGCCATGTCAAGGGACATACTGAAATTTTTGAAATCAAGCAAAACTTGCGCAGGCCATGGCATTTTGTGAAAGGATAGGGTCACTGGTTTTCTTCCGCAAGCACGGTTTCCCAAAAAAAACAGCAGCTACCCATGGGAACTTCAGCTCATAGGTTTCAATTTTTAATCAACAAATTGAAGTGTTACAAAACAGGATTGTGTGAGATGAAATCTTAGGGTCTGAGGTTTTGTGGTGTATCTTGGGACATTGGTTCAGGACAGGTTTGCAGAAATGAGCGGTGTAACTTGGAGAGTTGCTCCGGCAAAGTTCAGAAGAGGGTTGTGTGAGATGAAATCTTAGGGTCTCATGATTTGTGGTGTATCTTGGGACATTGGTTCAGGACAGGTTTGCAGAAATGAGCGGTGTACCTGGAGAGTCGTTCCTGCAAAGTTCAAACAGGGTTGTGTGAGATGAAATCTTAGGGTCTGAGGTTTTGTGGTGTAATTATCTTGGGACATTGGTTCAGGATAGGTTTGCAGAAATGAGCGGTGTAACGTGGAGAGCTGTTCCGGCAAAGTTCAGAAGAGGGTTGTATGAGATGAAATCTTAGGGTCTCATGATTTGTGGTGTATCTTGGGACATTGGTTCAGGACAGGTTTGCAGAAATGAGCGGTGCAACTTGGAGAGTCGTTCCTGCAAAGTTCAAAACAGGGTTGTGTGAGATGAAATCTTAGGGTCTGAGGTTTTGTGGTGCAATTATCTTGGGACATTGGTTCAGGATAGGTTTGCAGAAATGAGCGGTGTAACGTGGAGAGCTGTTCCGGCAAAGTTCAGAAGAGGGTTGTGTGAGATGAAATCTTAGGGTCTCGGGATTTGTGGTGTATCTTGGGACATTGGTTCAGGACAGGTTTGCAGAAATGAGCGGTGTAACTTGGAGAGTCGTTCCTACAAAGTTCAAAACAGGGTTGTGTCAGCTGAAATCTTAGGGTCTGAGGTTTTGTGGCTTACACCGGGGACGAGAAAAAGTATTCGGGAAACGACGGGTCTGGGATTGTCTGGGGGAAGATGGAGAAATGATTTTATTTTTGTTTAACCGCATATACCTCAATACATGGATTTTCATCTTCGATGTCATCTCCAAATTTTTTCGAGCTTGGCACCTTGTGTACTGGATTTTCATCCAGTGGCCGCCTCCAAAAAAAAATAGGCCGTGGCTGAATTTTGGGCTGGACCCTGACATGTTAGGTCTCTTCAGATGTCAGTCCAAAAATTTAACCCATTTTTATTGGGGTCAGACCATGGGATTATATCCAGGCGCTCTGGCTGAAATCCCAGGGTGGAGCCCTAAATGTCACTAGACATGGGGATGTTTTCCTTTTTTTGTTTCTTTCTGTTTGTTTTGCAACGTGTGTGTTTTTTGTGTAAGGCATTGTTTTGTATATGTTCTCTTTTTTTCTGACTTTTGTATGTGTTTCTGGTTCTTAATGTTTTTGACTTTGCTTCCCTCTTTATTTCTCCTTATGTTGTTGATTTGTTGATTGTTTTTTATCGTTATTCATTTATCATCCACACCCTTGTTTGTTCCTTTTTGTTTATTTTGCGCTCATATATTCTTGTTTGCTCTTCTTTTCCTTTTCTTACTGTCTCTCTCTGTTTCACTCTCGCATTGATTTTTTGTTGTTTTCAATTGAAAACAGAATTTCAATCAAACAGTCGATCTAATTATTGGAAAGAAATCCATCCATCAAGGAGCCCCTGAATATCCGAACAATATGCTCGTCGCTCAAGGAATAAAAAACAAACGTAGCGTTCAAGAAAAAAATCTGGCGTTACACGCGCTACACGTCAATAGGGGACATATATGAAACGGCAACCTACGGTGTTAACATCTATCAATGACCGTTACAAGCAAGCAAAAAAACGTATTTCGGAACCCCCCCCCCCCCCGGGAGGGGGGGGGGGTTCCCAAATAGACACTTTTCCTGGAGAATGCCTTCTTGTGGGAGTCCCAAACCGAGAGGAAAATTGCTAATTTCAATAAATAGATATGAATTTGACTTCAATGAAAATGGTTTCACAATTCAACATTCCATGGATTTGAAATCCAAATAGAAATGAAATTGACTTCATTGAAACTGGTTTCACAATTGAACACCCCATGGACTTGAGAAATCCATATGGAAATGAAATTGACTTCACTCAAACTGCTTTCACACTTGAACCTCCATGGACTTGAAATCCAAATAGAGATGAAATTGATTTCATTGGAATTGGTTGCGCAAGTCAACACCCCATGGACTTGAAATCCATTGAAACAAGCCTTCATGGAAGCGGTGCCAACCGCTCATTGCATTTTCAAAAAATGTATGAAGCGGTACAACCGCGTAACAAAAAAGTTAAAAAAGAAAAATGCTTTTCATCATAGAAAAATCGCTTTTTTACTTTTATACCTTTTCGAAAATTGGTCAAACCATGTTTTTTCCTCCTTAAGAACTTCCGTAACGTTTTTTTATAGCCGCCCTAATCATAACTACTTACAAGTGATAAGGGACACCTCAGTACGACTTCGGAGCTGTTCTCGCTGGGCTGCGCTGCTGTGGTGGACGAGCCTTTCGGCGCATTATACATCCTTGCGAAATCCCTCTCGACGAATATCGACGGGATGTTCCGCCAGGATGGAGACCAGGACAATTGGACTACCCTCTGAAGCTCTACTTAGAGCGGGTGAGGATGTGGTATGACATCTACGAAAGCCCAGATGAATATGTGGGGCCATTGCTGGCTGGAAGACTCCGTGGACGAGCTCAGCAAATAGCATTGACGCTACGCCTACCTGATCCTCATGGTGGAACTGATATCGGGGACAGTGCCCTGGTTCGTCTTTCAGTAGACGAAGTTCGAGACCCAGTCAGGCCAAGTGATCCAACATGCGATTCCTAGCGGAGTTCAAGCCCTATACTTGGAGCTCTACGATCAGCCTTTGGAGAAGCAGATCAACTGCATGCGACAAAAGCGATGGAGGTGTTCTTCGAGTTCAAACGAGGTCGAATGGCATTGCCGGAATGGTCAGTCCAGTGGCAACTGAATCTGGATGAGGCCATATAACGCACTGTGGCTTGGACCTCAACAATGAATACTGATCCTGGCACCTGAGGAGAAACGCCAACGGATCCAATGGGCCTCACGAGAACTACTGCATCAACGTTCACTTTGGTGGATGCTGCATCCTATGTCCTGGAGCCTCACTCAATCTGGTATATGATCTTGAGGAAAGATGGATGAGGAAGAAGAAATCTCCAGTGGTCCCCACTGAGAAGTATTTCCTTCACTGCTATAGCAAAAGAGAAGCCTTCCTCGAAATCGACATCAAGAACTGGGAGATCTACAGAGTCGACCAACAAACCGACACCATGACCGAAGCAGATGTTCTACGGCACTGGCCTCTGTTCGAGGTTTCTGGCCGTGACGAGCTGAAGCAGTTCATCGACCAGAACATCTTCAAGAAGGTGTGGCTTGGAGATCTTGAAGAAGGAACTACTGTGGTTGATGAGGAAGTTCAAGAGATTGCCCAATTGCGACCTGGCTGCGAAGAGGCGACTATGTGCCAATCCTCAACGCCAAAAACTTCCTACGAGATCTACAACAGCCACACGACTGTCTCAGAGATTGGTGATGAGCGTTGCAGCCACACATGACTTCATCCTTGCCTCCTTAGATGTTTCTGGTGCCTTCCTCAAGGGCTTCACATGTGAGAAAGGTTCGGCAAGTTTTGGCCAAACGAGGCATTGTTTCTCCGCCTCGAAAAGTAGTGATCGTGCCACCGCCAAACACTTGGCGACAACTGGCCTACTTTGACCCGTCCTTCAACGTTCCTGAGGAGTCCTATGGCAAGGTTGGCCTTCTTTGTCAAAAGCCTGCAAACGGCTTGAATGATGCCCCGTTGGCTTAGCAGATGAGCCTGCAAGAGACGTTGGAAGAAGGAGGAGGAGTCCAATCACTTTTGGACGAATGTCTGTGGCACTTCAAGCGCCTGATGGAAGATTGCGAGGTCTTGTTTCCACTCACGTGGACGACTTGGCAATTGCCTCTGGTGAACAGTTTCTTCAAGAACAACAGAAGCGACTCAACACCAAGTATGGCAGCGTCAAGGCGCAGAGAACACCATTCACTCACTGTGGATGTCAATATGCAGCTCTACCAGAAGGTGGCTACGAGATCGACCAGCAAGCCTGTATCAACGCTCTCCAGTGCCAGGAGATTTCCAACACAGGTGACAACCCGCGACCTCTCACGGCCGAGGAGCTCACAAAGTTTCGCTGTGCCCTTGGCGTCTTGACTTGGTTGCGGATGTCAGCATCCTGCAGAGCAGAGTCACAAAAGCCGCTGTGGGCGGGTTGCTCGTGGCAAACTCTGTGATTCGCAAGGCCAAGCAGAAGCAGTACCATGGCATGGGTCTGACCTACAGAAGGTTTTCGACCTCTACACCTTGGAGGCTCTTGGCCATCCATGATGCATCAGCAGCTGCCAAAAGACGCAACTACGCTCAAGAGGGCGTCATCATTCTACTTTCTCCAGATCATCTACGATTGGACCGCAAGATCCACACGCTTTGTGGAACTGAAGTGAATGAAGAGCCCTTTGGTGCCCAGCACACATCCTGCATGCCCACGGTGCCAAAGCCAAGAGGATTTGTTACTCAACGAGTCATGCAGAGACCTTGGCGGCCATTTCAGGCCTTGAAACATCAACCTTGGTGAGTTTGCGAAGGGCTGAGATCCTGATGAAAGATCGCAAGCCGACACTCCAACAACTTGCTGCACTACAAGAAGGTGGAGTGGAGTTCTTGCCAGTCGACAGCTACACCGACTGCAGAGATTTCTTTTCTCGGACGACTGGTGCAATTGCACCGCCCCAAGACAAGAGCTAGAGGATTTACATCCTTGCCCATCGAGAAGCACGAATCAAAGGTCGACTCAGATGGATCATTTTGGTCCCAACTGAAAGCATGACGGCCGACCCTTTGACCAAGACTATGTATTCACGACCACTCCTTGGATTGATGGCAGATGGAATGGTCTACCTCGCCAACAAGCCATTGTCACCCAATCCAAGCTCGACGACTTCCAGTGATTGAAGACTTCACCGAGGAACAGCTCGAGAAGGGTGACACCTCATGGTTGGAAAACTATATGAGCATCGAAAACATCAAGCAGATGCAACACTTCACCACATCGTTCCCGAGGAGTTCATGGTCCTCAGCAACTTCAACCCGGATGAACCTATCCTGACCTTCCACTACTTTGCGAGCACAGCCGAAGGAATGGATCGAGGTGAAGAAGCACAATGCCGTGCTGACGAAGTTTCACATCATGGGCGACACGCACAGGCCTTCATCTTGTCAGCCATGATGGTGGCGATTTTCTGTCTGACCTATGTTTTGTTTTGGACGAGAAGGACTTTGCACCAGCTGAGGAGCTACGTTCAGATCCGGATGGAAGATGAGGTCACCCCAGTGATCTACCGGGTGATGGTAGAGCTACAAGCCCGTGGCGAACTTGACCGACTTCAACGACAAGCTGCAGCAGCACGGGGCGACTTGGACATTTTGTTCAGATCTGTGAGGCTTCGCCTCACCCTGATGAGCCTTCTCAGCAAAGGCGACGACTACAAGATAGCCGACCTCCTGCCTCAGAACCTGACTACGAGCGGACGAGCTTGGCTGATTCACCTCAACCTGCATCGCAGAACATCTTACCTCAGCGGAGCAAGATGGTGTGGACAGACTGGTGGAATTGGCACGAAGATCGAGGTCGCGAGATGATGATCTACGTGGTCAACGAGCTCTACAAGCTGGTGGCCCTGGCGATGGTGATCGAGCCCTACGCGCTGGCGCTGGCGGAGATAACAGAGCTCTACACGCTGATGGTGATGGGGATTCTGCTGTGGAAGAACCAGAAGAAGAAGAAGCATTTGAAGAAGACGAGACAGCAGCATTTCCATATTCAGATCTACAAGATCAAGACCGAGCTGAAGAAGAGCGACAGCGACAGGAGCACAGCCTGCGCATCCACTACATGCTGATCCAGGCCAACAATTTGGGAGTTCACCTGCACACTGAGGAGCATCGAGATGGACGAGTCCCATTTGGCCGTATCAAGCAGCTCTATTTGGAGCATGCGCCGTTCCTGCCATTGCCTTCCTCTGACCCCAACACGGAGGACATCACCGTTGGGCACTTCCGCAACGAGTACTTCTATGTGCTGCGGATTGGCAATGGGCAACCGATCAACTTCAGATCACTGCAGGGGCTCCATGGCTACCGATGCCATTGTCTGATCGCTCGCGAAGATAGCCGGCTGACGCCAGAAGTGCGCCGAGATCGCCATCAGCTGCTGTATTATCAGCCGTTGTGATTTTCACCTGGATCCCAAGGACACAAGCCAGCAACAACACGCTGAGCAGAGTCGACTTTTGGATGTCATCCCATGTGCATAAATCGAGAAGTGTAACAAGTTCATTTCACACTTGCGGCTACAGGTGCGCCTTTTGGGTCAAATATTGGAAAAAGGGTTACTTTATTGAATCTTATGACATTCATGTCTGTCGAGGAAAATTGGAGGGTTTCTTGGGAATTTCGCCCTACGCGTGGCCTGGCCGGGAGCCAAGATTGGTGGGGAAGGCGGAAAACTATTATAGTGTAGAAAAGCGACTGACGGTATTTGGCAAAGTTCTTTACTTGTTTTTTTTTGCAGTTTCAAAATCGTATCAAATGGTTGGTCACTGTAGTGGCTTGAAGGTGGAGAGATCGAACAGGAGATGGCCAAAGTGCGCTCCAAAGTCGAGGTGCAAAGCAGCAGTTCTTGTCAAGACGCGAGGACTCGGTGAATTCTGAAAACATCCAAATACGTCAATTGGGAAGATAGGCAACCCTCCTTTCGCTATGCAAAGGCCATGGAATTGCCCGCAAAGTCAATGTCATAACATGTCATTCGGATCATAACAGCAATGATCAAGACTTTCCATGCCTCCAGGCTCACAGGAACTTGCCACAGAAGCGAATGCTTGGAGAGGAGCAGCCCTTTGAAGAAAAATACAGCATAGACCGGGCTGATGAGAGCTCTCATGATTGCATCCATTTGCCTTCACATTTTTGCCACGACCATTGATGTACTAGCTCGATTCTGGAATTTGCTGTTGAGGTTCTATCTTGCTGTTGCAAAAACACCCTATGAAGGAATTAAAGCGACAAAACCACACTACATAATGACTTGCAGGGTGGAACATGTCGACATTTTCGATGCTTTATTATCCAGCAACCCAATTTCAATTTTGTGCCAGCATGCCAATCTTCCTCCTGAAAGGGGAACCGATTCGAGTATAAAAACAATTCCCAAACAATATCTGCGTTTTTCTATCTTACCATCCGTGAGCAAACACTGGAGGTGTGAGATGTGAAGTGTTGGTGAGATTTTGTGAGCATAGATCGTTTTCACATGTTTTCACATGTTTTCACATTGTACTGGTTTTGTATCCAAGGTTGTCCTGGATCAGAGAGCAAGTGGATCAAGCTGAGCAGCAATGGCTGCTTGTGGGACAGCCCCAGGTAGTGCAGGAGACGTGGGACAAGACTTGGAACGTTTTGCAGCATGATCGTCATGACCAACATTGCTCCAGTCTTTCTGGAAGATAGCTCAAGATTGTCATCACAGGGCACTCGTAGTGGGGTCTCTGAACCAAAGATGCTCTGTGCAAGAGACTGAGGGGGGTCAAAAGTCTGAAACCCTTGAGAGTCTGGAATTATACCGCATAATATTCAAAACGAAGTTGATGATTCCAGGAGCTCATGACCCCAAACTTCTTCCAGGCCATCACAGAGAAAAAGAAAGGCGCGCTAGCAGATTTGTTTCAATGCAGAGACATGCCAACATGAGATAACACGAGTGCCAGCATGAGTTCATAACGTGAATGCATAACATGAGTGCATCTTGTGCCATCTGACAGAGGCGATGCAGACACAGCAAAGTACTGGTCTGCAGTCCTGCACAACGTCACCAAACTGGGTTTTACTTACCAAGACTTCCAGGCTGAATTTCTTGGCTTTCAATGCAGTAATATGCAGTACTAGTCTTGCAAAGCACATTGCAAAGCACATTTGCGTTCACTTGGTTCAGGGCAACCAGTTCGACCAGTTCAACCATTGGTTCACCAACATAGACCGTGTTTGGCAGACCCTGCTGTCGAGGCTAAGAAGAACTTCACAACCACGAGAGAGATGCGAAACTCTTTCCTGCTGGACCTCACCAAAAGATCTTCAGATGTGACAAAACATGTGGCAATACATACATCAGTGTGACATCAGCATGTCACAAAATCACAAAACACGTCACCAAACATTGTGATCATTGTGGCATATTGTGGCTTGAGCTGACATCGATTGCCACAATGTATGTCATACATTGCTGATTCATCGATCGCTTCCAGGACCTGGCAGCAGGTGTCTTCGGCATCCAGCTCCCCTGATGGATTGTGGAGCCGGTTTTGGGTTCCGTTTCAGACGATTTTGTACAAAGCCAAATGCCAAAGGTAAAGGTAACCGGACCCAAGAAGATCCAACAAAGCATCACAGAAATATCATAGATTCACATCCGTATCACATATGATCCACAAGTTGATTTGCTGACCATCATTCACTTGGCTCTTTTTGTACGGCCAAAGGCTCAACTTCGACAGCTGGACTGGGTACGTGGCCGAACGCCGGCGTTTGATTGAGGCCTGGACATGTCAAAGCGGTGTGATGTGGGGTGATTCAGTGTGTTGCCATTGCCATCATTCTGTATTTCATGTCAATTTGATTCATGTTTGCATATGGCTATTTCATGCCATTGGATGCTTTATCAAACTTTATCAAACTTTCTGAAACTTTGTTTTTGTTTCTGGTTTTCGCGTTTTCCACGTTTTCCATGTTTTCCCTGTGCCTCATCGTGTCGGACCATGTCGGACCACGGATGTGTCGAGGTCCTCAGCAGGGCGGACCGACGAGTTCCCGTTCCCACCGTTCCCATCGTCTACGGCGGCGACTCCCACAACGCCTGGGCAGGCGACGGCGCAAGAGACATGCCATGGCCATCAAACAGAGCACAGGTGGCACACGTCCATGGTGACCGGTAAGGGGCCATCGTCTCACAGTGGTTTGATGATTTCAAGGCAAAAATGACGTGAACTTCTATTGCACTCAGAGAATTTATGAGAATTTAGTGAATTCTTTTCTTGTCCTTTCTTTGTATGCCATGAACATCCATGATGTGGTTCCTTATATCCACCTCTCTGGAGGCCCTCTGAAAAGGGAAGATGGCAAGGTTGCTGCGGTGGATTTTGACGGCATGTCAGTGACCAGCCCTGGAGCAGAGAAGCGACCTTAGTTCGACCTTAGTTCGACCTCAGTTCGCTTCATCCTAGTCACAGGAGTTTCGTTGCAGAATGTTGCAGAGGCGGCTTGGAGTTTGGCCATGGTTCCCATCTGGGGTACGCCAAGCGAGATATCCACGCATTGTCATTCTGTTTTCACACCTGGGAAGGAGCCATGCTTTCACCTAGCATTGTCAGATCTCATTCTCGCGTGGATTCTTGAGCTATCTTAAGGTCTATAGAAGCATGGTCTAAGCATTCGACACACGTTCATCAACTCATTTTTTGGCAAGATGAAGCAAGGCATGCGAGGCCTTTCTTCCCGCCAGACTTCGAAGCAGCTGCAACCCGCCGCAATGGTACACAACCAGATACTCACAATGGGTTGCAGTATGTTGCAGTTTTGGGCGGGGAAGAGAGGAATACACTGAAAACACAGGACAAAATGCTGCAGCCAGGATTTGCCATCTGCTCCTGCAGTGCTACCTGTGACCTGTGTTTGTGTGCCTCAATGTCCAAGAGTCCAAGGACTGTGTCATGTGAAGTGATGTCAAGTGATGTCATGTTTGAACATGTTTGAGCTTCAGTTGAACTCATCGAATGCCGCCGGGAAATACAAGGCCTGGCACGCTGCCAACCCCGACTTGGTGTGGGCAGTCGGAGACTGAGTCTGAAGTCGCACAGTCACAGTCACACTTGGCAGCTCGCTCAGCTTGTCATGTATTTTTTTGCACAAGACAACTATGAAATAAGTCTTCCAAGATCTTCAATGTCTTCAAGTGCTATATTAAGCTGCTATATGATCTATATAGAACCTATATAGAATCTATATAGAATCTAGATGTCTACAACTTCAGGGGTTCCACCGGTCGATACATTTCCTGTCATCGCGTGGGCCTTCTTTCCGAATCTCTTGCTTTCTCCTCGATACTCCGTGGGGGTTGAGGACACATCCAGACGTGGCTTGATGCTTGTACACCTGGATTCAGCAGTCCAGCATCTTGAGGCACTCTGCCAACTTTCAAAGCTCTTGAGATATCTTGCAAGATCTTGAAATCTGATGATCAAATCATCTGTGAGAGCGAGTTTCAAAATTCTGCTGAATTTGAACTGTTCAAAGAAGTTTTCGGATTTCTTTGAATTCTTTGATCAATTGGCGATGTTCATATCTTTTTCCGCCCAGTACATCGCAGTAGATGTCGAAGCACCTAGCATAGGCCAGGGCAAGCCTCCCTGGGGTGGCGAAATGAGACTCTGCTTTGAACACATTGATTCATGCGATGAATTGCACTTTTAGGTGGGTGTCAGCCTGCAAAAAGATGTAAAATTGGTTAGCAGGACCTTTCAATATTTTCAATTTGCTGATGTTGTATAGATCATGTTAGCAACTGCGTAGGCTCTTCTTGATGCTGGAGTTTCCTTCCCACGAGGGATTCCTGGAATCCATTTTTGCACAATGATATGTGAGGTCCTGATTGTTTTGATTTACTCGGCTCTAGTTCGGATCTGTGTTGAGACTGGGCTGTTATGTGTGGGATTGTTGGAGGCTGTGAAAACACTGTGCCTGTGACATGCTTCTAAAAGGCTGAGAAAACAATGCAGTGCTCTACGCGACATCATCTGTTTCGATGTCCAACTGTTCTTCTTCGAGCAGAACATTGAGCAAAGCAGACAGAGTAAACAGGGATGGAAAAGAACGCATGCTTTGTTGAACATGTCTGTTTATAGAACAAATTTATAGAACAAGTGATATCGCAACTCTTTTTTGTCCTACACATATGATTGTTGAATCTTGCGCACTGCTCCTGGCACGTTCCATGTCTTATACGAAATGCATCGAAATGCAATGTACGCATGGCTTTGTCAGTTGGAAGGCTCCTCCACGTCCGAGTGCTTGGCGGCCTTTGACGTGAAACATGGAGAAGCGACCATACGACAAAGCAGTTGCAGGACTCCAACTCCTTCTGAACTCCAGAAACTGCTTCAGTTTGGACATGTTTCGACCGTTTCCAGTTGTTTCAGCATGTCCCCTGAGCCTTTTCAGGGCACAAAGTCATAGAGTCGAATCGAGCTGAATCATTCTCCGAATCATTCTCCGAATCATTCTCCGAATCCACTTATATTCGAGCTATATCATGTTCTCTCTGCCTGCAGGGCCAAAGCATCTGAAACTGTATGCACGACTCAACCTACGGAGCTTGGCTTTGGGTCGGGGAGCTCATCTGAGATGACACTGCAAAGAGGAAAACCGTATGGGGAGAAGCCAAACATTCAAAAGCCATCAAAAACACAAAGCGAATCAAACATAAAGAAACGAGCTGGAATCCTCCAAGTCTCCGGTTGTAGTTTTGGAGTTTGAGTTTTTTGCGCCTGGTCAATAGACATTCCGGCCACATCCATGTTTTTGTGCTCACTCCTTAATAGTCAACAAAGGTGGGTCCCAGAATTATATGGAAAGACCAGCAGCAACAAACGGGGATTGTTTGTGTCTGATTCTTATATTATCCAAGAACGCAAGGAATGTCATGCGTGTTTTCTTCCACTTGGATTGTTTTTCTCTGGGTGTTAGATCTGGATTCAGGCAGGGGGATAGTCTTGAGTGGAGCCTAGACCAGCCTATATGAGCTATATTACTTCTCTGGCCAGGACAAATCTGACAAGTTTTGCAAACATGCCACGAACGGTCCAAACCCATGGGCTAAACTGCTAAACCGGGCACTTCGGAGTTGCAAAAAAGTCCCAGTGTGCCACGTGTGCCACGTGCTGCCGTGCCCTGAGGGTCGCTCCAGTGCTTGCTTCGGCATGCCTCGGCATCGTCGTTGGTGCGGTGGCTGTCCTGGCGCGCAGAAGATCTCGTTGCCTGGTCACATTCTGGTCACGCAGAGATCACATTGCTCTCTGTGACCATAAACGCCATAAATCCGTAAACATGTGTGTTGAAATGTGTTAAACATATTTTTACATCAATAAAACAGCATGTTTTCAGAGGAACATCTGCAGACGAAGCGCAAGGTTTCAAGCAGGGTTTTCTGCATTGTCAGATGACAGAAATGGAAAATAAATGAAATGAAAAGAAATATACATTTTACAAAAGATAAAAGTTTTAGAAAAATTTTTTACAAAGCCAACAGAGTAGAAGATGTCAAGGCACAGAAGCTGAGGCAAGTACCAGCACTGCGCAGAGGCGTGTGGCGAGGCGAAATGTATCGCAATGTGGCTGTGCTCCGATACCATCGACCTCGATGTCTTTCGATCATTCCACCCGTTACTGGAGCATCTTTCGGCAGATCTTAAATGTCTTGCCACAGCACTAGCCGCATCATTTCGCTCGACCAGAATTCCACCGCAATCTGCTGTGCTTTGGCTGTCGCAAACTGCGAGCATCCAAAACATTGATTGATCAAATTGATGTTGCCTGCGTTTTGTTGCGCCTATTGCCTAAAATGATGCCAAACATAACCCTTTTAAATTTTAAACCGGATCTTAAACATTATTCTCCGAAATTTGCGGTGTTTCGAGCCTCAAACCAAAGCCTTTAACAACAAGCGCCTTCAAAGAACAATTAAATTATTTAAGGGCTGCCGCCCCCTGCCGCCGACCCCTCAACCGCCAATAGGGAACGTGAGGAAGACTTCGTTCAGATACTTGGTTAATGCGGTGACTGCAACTGAACATCTAATACCACGAAGCTACGGTTAGCCTGAGCTGAAAAACATAAAGAGGCATGAACCTACAGCGTTCCAAAAGCACAGCAAACTTTTACGCCGTGATAGCAGTGGGTACAAGAGCCATGTGGTGCCACAGCACCTTCTATGTGCAGTGGAGTCACGAGGGGTCAGCGCGAGACAGGAAAACAGTACCCAGCTGAAGGTTTCACCGAGCCTTCCAGGCCACAGAAACCCTCCGAAACGGGGGAACTGCACCCAGCTGAAGGTTTTAGTGGGCCATCCAGGCCACAGCCCCACTGTCTAACGTCACCTTCGGAACCCTAGAA
>BGPT01001019.1:105247-118278 GCA_003297045.1 Symbiodinium sp. clade C Y103
GCAGCAAGCCACACAGAGGGGTGCTTTGTTGGCCACCTGCGGACAACACTTTTTCTCGGGCGCGCTCCCCCTAGCTGATGGCTGGGGTCGGCGGATATACGCCGATCGTAGATAAACCCTAAATTCCCAAAACAGCCTTAAAGAACCCCCAAAGCAACCCCAACTAGCGCTAAAAAGCTGACACACATCGGCCAGTCTGGTCAGGCTGAGGCGGACTTCGCCGTGACGCCCAGCCGCCTCGGCCAGTGAAAAAGTGAGCGGCCAGAGAAGGGAGAAATGAAATGCAATGAAAAAGTGAGTCAGGATGAGTCAGGTTGGAAATGGCATGAACACATATGAACACAAGGAAAAGCTTTCTTACACTTTCAAATGAAACGTATCTTTCCTCCAATGTCTGTTGAATGCCTGTTGTCAACCTGTTGAACGATGTTGAACGATGTTGAAAACCCTGTAGCACGCTGTGAGAGTTTTCCTCATGGAGAGCACCGCTGAGAAAAAGGAGCTTCCCGATGGTTCCCGGCCCCGCTTCGATCGAGTCGATCTCGAGTCGATATCGATATCGAGTCTTAAGATCTTGCCATATCTTGGCCTACCGTAGCGTAGCGTTTTTGGTCTAGTTGGGTAGTCTCTTAGTAAGGCGTTGATCTGAAATGATCCGAAATGATCTGAATGTAGATTCTGTTGGTTTTTGTGATTCGTGTCACTTTGTCGGTGAATGTCGTTGAAGGCATTGATGCAAGGCCTCCAAGATGGCGAAGCGCAGGTGCCTCTGCCGGAGCCATCCTGCAAGCTAAGCGTGGCATTGTTGTGGGAGAACCTCGGAGCAAAACGGAAAACACAAAGCAGATCAAAGCAGATCAAAGCAGATCAAAGCAGATCAAAGCAGTCTGATCCGATGTCGATGTCGCCTGAGACTTCAAATACATCAAATACTACGAAATGTTGCAAGTGATTGATACATGTTGCAAGTGATGACCTCATTGAGCTCAGTTCCTCAGTTCTTGTTTTGTTTCGCGGATTAGCGCAGTTGGAGCATGTCGTGAAGAGCATGGGGTCTTTGCGAGCAGAGTTTGGAGAACGCCCGGGGCCAAACAAGCGATGGAACAGTCTCATCAAGTCTCATATCATATCATAGTTTTAGAGTTGAGACTGACCAAGGTCATGCTATGCTTGAGGAGCCACGTCTTTTTTCCGGTTCTCACAGCATCATTCTGCAGCAACTTGCGCAGCAACTGACCAACCTCTGTCAAAATTTGAGTCAAAAGTCATCAAAAGTCATTGAAAGGCATGAAGAAAGGCATGAAATGTGTTAAATGATTTAAATGATTTTTAAATGTGTCAAGTCTTGTCGGGTGTCCGCCAGGAACGCCTCTCGCGTTCCCAAAACCGAGTTGCTCAGGACGTCGTCATGTCCATGCCATGTCCATGCCATGTACGTCGAGACATTTCGATCCAGTGCCGCTTCCAAGGAGATCGGAGAGCAGCGTGTTCACACAGAAAGTGACTGCCTCATGATGCTCCGACATCCAAAGGACATCCAAAGGACATCCTGGATTTGACCAGTGTTGAGAACTGATTCTGAGGAAGACATAGCAAAAACATGCAGAAACGAGATCTATAAACATCTATAATGTCAAATGCAGAAGATTAGAGAAAGCTGGAGACCTTCAGACTTGAGACATCTTGAGACATCTTGAGACCTGGTTCAACTACTTGAGGAGATTAAGCCGATTGAGCTCAGTTCCTGTGTGTTCGAGGTCGGCTCCAAGAGCTCGAAGACGAGGCACTGGAATGAACAGAATCAGAACAGAATCGACCTCGTTAAGAATTCCATCCTGATCAGAACGATGAAGAACGATGAAAAACGACAAGAACACTTATGAACAGTTATGTTTTTTTTTAAACTAAGTGAAACAACTCCTGAGTCTCACGAGATCCATAGGACACGGGTATTGTGAGATTTGTGAGTTATATCGAGTCACAGTGAGTTATTCGCAAAAATCAGACTCATCAGGCCGCGTTGGACAGAACTCCATGCGATCTGGAGCCATACGTATTGACAAGACGTATTGACAAGACGTATTGACATAGAGAAAACACATAGAATGGCGACATACGTATTGACAATACGTGTTGACATTGGCCATGATAAAAGACTTGTCGAAGACAGGCTGCCAGGGCGGCCAAGGAGGCTGAGGCCTTTGAGCGGAAATTGAAGGCCGCGACCGGAATTCACGACAACCTTTACGACAATTTACGACATAATCTAGATTCTAACATATTCTAACTAGATCATATCATGATGATCTGCATAGAATTTATTGAACTGCAAAGAACTTATTACATGTGGTAATCGTAGTGCATTGCTCAGATGTCATCACGTTGTCTTGTTGTTTGGTTCCTGCCCGTCGTGATGATTTTTTAGCCTTTTCTCTCATCCTTTCTCTTTGATCTTGGTGTTCAGTGTTCTGGTCAGGAAGTTGAAGATGCTGTGCAGAGAAACATTGAACACGTGGAGAACAGGCGGTCATCAACACAACTCGTTGATACGACATGTTTGTTTCATTTTGTTTCCATGTGCCTGGCCGTGTGGTTTACTGTCACATTTCCTTTCACTGGGAGGTTGCGTGGAGTCTCCAGGTGTTTGCAGACACTCTACAGGAAGGCAGCCTTCAGAACTCACAACATCTGGCCGCACAAAGAAAAGAACATAACGGAACTGAACAACTCGATTTCCACATGGGATTTGACAGATGTTGTGAACACAAAGCACCCAGCCACTGTACAGATTCGATTCAAATTACTCGCGTTGCTTTTGTTCTCTGCCATCCCTGATGCACCGTAGGTAGGCCTGTCTGCCCGGGAAGCTTTGGTGTCTGGCTTAGTCGTAGCAGAATGACAGGGAGTAGATGTGAATCCTTGCCATCACATGATCACTCTAAGCTCAGATGCAGGACGGAAGCAGAGAGGTTGGAAAAAATGACAAAGATTGAAACATCGTGACATAATGTGACAATATGTGACATATATTATATTGAGACCATGGGAAGGGGAATTGTCAGTTCTTGAGCACAACGTGATCGGCCCACGATCGGCCCAGGCGGTCCAAGACATGGGTACCACCACAATAGTGTCAACCGAGTCAGAGGCCTTTGCAAGACGCAAGAGATAACAAGATATCACAAGTCGACGTTTTCTGAAGACTGCACAAAGAAAACACAAAGAAAACACAAAGAAAACACAAAGATGACACAATACACATGTGAGAGAGAATGTCACCCTGGTAGGATGTATGGGTTGGGCCTGGATTCTGTGTGGGTCTTGAGACATTGAACGACACATCCTTTCATGTGCTTTTTCATTTGCGCAAAATGCTTCGTTTCGTGTGTTGTGTTGTCCCAGCACAATGTGTCACAAAAAGACACGAGCGTCAAAGCCTCACTGAGGTCAGCTGAGATCTCCTCGCCTCAACTTTGGGCGTTCGCATATCTAGTTGGAAGACCTGGAAGACAGACCTGGAAGACAGGAAGACTATTAAAGGAAGACTTTAAAGACAACCGATGAAAACTAGTTGGACATCTAGTTAGATGAGAAAAGATGAAAAGGATTGAAAAGGGACGAAGGGAAAGCAGCCAGGTCTGTGTCATGAGATGAACAGCCAGCCATTGATACAGCCATAGCCATGAAGCGTTCATGAAGCGTTCATGAAGCGTTCATGAAGCGTTCACGCTTTCTGCATGCATTCTGTTTGATTCTGTTTCCTTTTGTGGCTATACCCGTCCAATCCCATCCATGTGCTTTGTTTAAATCTGGGACTTGTCTTGTCAACCTCTTCTTTCAACTTCCTTGTACTTGGACTTGCTCTTAGGCTGTTCAGTGCGTCATCAATGATAGCCAAAGAAGCTGCAAAGAAGTCAGCTGCAGAAAATTGTTTGCAACATCGACGCAAGCTGAAGATTTCCATGTTGCACATGATTGAAGATTGCAGGCAGTTTCATACCCTTTACTCGTGCTATCGAAGCTGCTGCGATGATTTTTGGGTCTTTGGTGCACTGTAAACACTCTGATGCTCTGAAACGTTTATTACTTTGCTGGATTCTTTGGTTTAAAAGCCTTTGGCTGATGCGACCGTCTGAGAAGTGTATCTGACAAATCTAAAGAGCACACCTGAGCACACTGATGTATCAGACAGTGCTTTGAGTTGAAGATAGGACAAAACAGGAGATCATGATGCTTGACCTACAAAGTCCGTCCACAAAGTCATCACACGATACAACATGCATATTAGTACACAATTAGAACATATCGCCGGTCTTGAAAAAGCCCTGGATATGAGCGGCTAAGCATCAGGAGAGCACTAAGATCAAGCAGCTACTACTAGATCTACTAGCAAGATTGCCAACATGGTGACCAGCATGGCGACCAGCGTGGCAACAAGAGCCAAACTGGGGAAGGGCCTTGGACCCTGGAGGTCGGCCATAGGATGCCATGTCCTGGCAGTTGCTGCTGTTCTGAACATGTGAGCCATGAGGCCAAAAAGAAAGGCAGCGGAATGCCATGGAATGCTTAATTCATTAACATATTGAAGCTTAGTTAATTCATGTTAATTCCGCGTTGCTTGCTAAAGCGCTTGGGTCCTTCAGCTTTGATCACACAGTTTTCATACTTGTTCCGGACTTTAGTTGACAATCGATATGTTTCCGATCTCAGAGCAACCACATGCCCAGAAAAGTTTGGGGTTTTGACCTTAGCTGTGGGTGTTCAGCTGGAGGTGTGTCCGATGTGCGGTCCTTTTAGCTTTGCCATGGTCTTTGTCATGGACATTCTGCGGACCACCGTTCTTCTCTCAGTTATATAAGCAGCTCCAACACGTTAAGTCGCTTCATTCTGCCCAGTCACAAATGTTCTCCATTGTTTTCTCCATGTTTGATAAGATGTTTGACGGCTCTTCAAATACAAGACACCTTTTTTTAAGTTGACGATGTTCCTTTGAATGAATTTGTTTGTTCATATTTGTTCATCATGTCTTGTTTGCACACTGAGAACCTTTGGGACATCTCGATCGATCGGAAGAGCTGCGACTGCCTCTGGCACTTCGTCCTTTCATTCGCGGAGTCCAGAGATGGAGCCGCAAAATAAGAAAAATGACTGGATGTGACGGGATGAGAGAGGATGACAGAAATCATGACACACATCATGAAATATGATGATTCGAAACATGAAGCAAGCAGCCAGCGAATGTTACATCATGGAGACGTAGAAACCATGCCTTCCAATAGTGCTTTCTTCCTAGAAAAGCGGTATTTTGTCGATCTTCAGAGCTTAAGGACATTCTTAAAGGCCTTATTGGTGTGTGGCATGGCAATCTCATCCAAATCTGTGGCAATTCAGTTCTGCTGGATTTCTGTGCCAAAGTATTTCTTGGGGCATGGATTTGGACCGATTTGGACCTGCTCTTCAGGAGCGGCAGGAAGCACAGAAACTACTGGAGGATATCCTGGGAGTAGCAGCTTGGTCTGCAGATTTGTGCATCCTTTCTTTGTTTACTTTTGTTGCAGCACCTGAACTTAACAAATACACACTTGAAGTAGTTCGTTGTCAAACCATCTTTACAAATTAGACTATATACAACATGAAAATTTTAACACTATATATTCTTTAGATAAAGACATATATATATATTTATATACATATTTATATATATAGATGTACATATATACACATAATATAAAATTTAATGATTTCCAGGTCCGCTCCGCTGGCCTCGAAGCGGGCGCTGTGCGTGGCCTCCAAGCGCTGCGCGCCACGGTGCTGACGGCCGTGGAGGCGGCCAGAGACGGCGAGCTCCAAGAGGCGACACAACGACCACGTGTGGACCACGTGTGGACCACGTGTGGACCACGTGTGGACCACGTGTGGACCACGTGTGTTTGGGTTTTGGGCATAGCCCCCATAGCCAGGGGACATCCCATGGTGAATGAGTTGAATGAGTTGGGGGAAGGTGATTTCAAGTCATTTTATTGGATTACTCACGTTTCTCAAAGTTCAATGAAGTTCTAAGCTCATTCTTAAGGTTATTCTTATTCTTATAGTTGCGAAGCATTGAGAAACTAGCTTAAGACTTATATGAACTAATGTTGGTCGTTGGGTAGTTATGGGATGTTATTGGATGTTATTCACTTTCAACATCTATTGACTAACCCAAATCGGATTGGAGGACTATGGGATTATGGGTGGGTTAGTCAACCAACCAAGGAGGATTATGGGATTGGGTTGGATTGGGTTGATATATATATATATATATGTAGAGGATGTTATCAGTTTGGAGGTCAATAACCCAACTGGTTGATGATGTGGTGGTGGTGGTGGTGGTGATGGTGATCGTGATAGTGATAGTGATAGTGATGATGATGATGATGATGATGATGATGATGATGATGATAATAAAGATAAAAGTTGGCTGGACATTTCACAGGATATTCGTCAATCCCCAGTCCATCTGGCTCTTAACCCACCCTTTTGTAGTGGGGATTATCGCAATGAACTTGGAATCCCCATTTCCCAACCATTGAAAGAGCTTCTGGGAGGGAATCATTTTCCAACTATGGCTCAACTACTGGGGTAACTCCTGACACATTTCACACTCTTTCAACTTGATTGATTTGATTGATTTGATTGATGCAAATTTAGATTTGTGAGTTCAAACCTTGGAGATTTTCACAGTGGAGGCTTTGCAGACCATCCAACGCTTGGGCACAGAGCGCGTTGATGATGCACCTTTAGCACGGCTCTTGCGGAGGCTTTTCCAAAAGTCCCTTGGCGAAACGACAGGAAATTTGTCCCTTTATCCGGTAATGGACAGATAAAAAACACAGTCTGTGTGGAAACTGACATGTGGCGGACAGCTTCATCCAAAGTCACGGCCTGCAGGCCTCGGAACATGTTGCCACATGTTGTATCCAGGTATTGAACGTTCCGTACGCTTCTACACGCATTCCTAACCGGTCAAAAACAATATATACATGTTTTGTACGTTTTACTTTTTTTTGTGTGTTTTTTATGCCATTCACTGATGCCCTGACAGGCTTGGTAGTACCTATGTCAAACTCGGACAGTTCATAGCGCGCTTGCCTCAACTCCGGCTGTGAATCAACGGCAAGACTCTAAGAGGGGATCTTGATTGACAATGATCATTTGAACTTGATTGATAAACTTCCGAGTTGCAACACATGCAACGATGCACTCTGCAACCGTACCTCAACCATTCTGTGGCCAGATCAATAATACAGTCAACCACGCACTAACTGATTCACTTGTTGGTTCACTTCATGCCATTTGGTCAATTGAACTACTTCCTGCAATAGCTTTTCTGTTTGGTGTAAGTCTTGAAATAATGGTGCGACAAACTTTTCATAATTAGTAGACATAAAGCAAATCATTGGCTCAATCATGTGCTGCAGCCCTTTTTCCATGTACACTTTGTTTAAACAATGTTTTAAATGTTCCAAATTCGAGATATTCGAGCAACTTTCTCCTTCCAAGCTTCCGCCCCGGGTGTCCAACGGACGTCTTCCATGGCTGCAGATCCTCATACCATGTGATCATACTGGCCTTACAGGGCTTGACATACATCATGAACCATGAGAATGAACTGTAGTCTTACAATATTTAGACTCAATATTCATAAACTTATCTCAATTATTTTGTGATTTTCAGGTCTCATCAGAAGGCCGGTTGTAATATGCAGTATAGGCAGAGAGGAGTGCGAGGCATAGTGCGAGGCATAGTGCTAAGCTGTACTAAGCTGTGTGCTTCGCTGTGATTTCGAGTCGTTTCTGAGGTCTTCACCTACGCTGTTTCCTGCAGCCTATGTGCGTGAGTTTCAGTGCCTGCCCCAGGAAGGTTGGCTCACTCCACACAAGGGAATACAAGGAACATCATTCGGAACATCATTCGGAACATCATTCGGAACATCAAGGAACTAAACGGGGATTTTTACTCGTGTAGATTGGGTGACAGAATCAAAATCTTCAGCATTCAGCACAGAGAAAATTGGACTTTTCCCATGTGTCCCCAGCTTTGGACATCTAAATTCAGCACTCAACAAGGCAATGCCTGGATCGTACAGAGCCCACAAACTTCCAGAGAATCAAGCACCTTGGCTCAAAGAATATCAGAAAGGGTTTTTCGCCACCTGCCAGGTGAGGGTTGTTAGATTTTATAAAAGCTCTTCCGTCCTCCTCGTCCGCCTCCTCCTCCTCCTTCTCCTCCTCCCTCCTCTTCGCAGTCCAGATCGCAGTGGGCATTGCCGGACCTCAGCCACGAGCTCCAGAGCTCAGTGTGCACTGCCGGACCTCAACTGCCAGCTCCAGATCGCAGTGGGCACTGCCGGACCTCTAGCACTTGTCACGATTCCAGAGACAATGTCAGACAGAATGTCGGTTGTCATGCCAGACAGAACGTCACATATAATGTCAGAAAGAATATCAAAATATATGTCAAATAGAATGCCAAATAGACTGTCAGATAGAATGCCAAATAAAATGTCAGAAGTGAGATCAGACAAAATGCCAGATAGAAGGTTAGAAAGAATGCCAGGTGAATGTCAGAATATATGGTAGATAGAATGATGAATTAGACGCCAAATAGATTGGCAGACGAGATGCCGGTATAGAATGTCAGATAGAATGTCAGAATATACGTCAGATAACGTGTCAGATAGGATGCCAATATGTATGTCAGAATATGTGCCAGATAGAATGCCAGGTAGAGGGATATACTATAAGACCTTTTTCATCGCCGTGCGTGAGCCAAGCCCGTGCGTGCGTGCGCTGCGCGCATGTGCTGCGCTGTTGAAACAGTGTCACAGATAAAAGTCCACACTCCACACTTCAAACTTCACACTTCACCACCCACACTGCACACTTCAAACTTCACCCTGCGCACTTCAAACTTCACACTGCACGCTCCACACTGCACACTCGAAACTTTACACTTCACTCTGCGCTCTTCACGCTCCACACTCCCCACTTCACACTTCACACTCCGCGCTTCGCACGTAGCGCTGCACTCTTCAAACTTCACACTGCGCTCTTCACACTCCACCCTTCACACTTCACGCTGCACTCTTCACACTTCACACTTCACAATGCACACTTCAAACTTCACACTGCGCACTTCAAACTTCACACTGCACACTTCACACTGCACTCTTTACAGTCCACACTTTACACTCCACACTCCACACTTCACAGTTCGCTCTTAACACTCCACACTTCACACTTCACACTGCGCTCTTCACACTCAAAACTTTGCACTTCACTCTGCGCTCTTCACACTCCACACTCCCCACTTCACACTTCACACTCTGCGCTTCACACGTGACGCTGCACTCTTCGAACTTCACACTGCGCTCTTCACACTCCACCCTTCGCACTTCACGCTGCACTCTTCACACTTCACGCTTCACACTTCACACTGCACACTTCAAACTTCACACCGCGCACTCAAACTTCACACTGCACACTTCACACTTCACACTGGACTCTTTACAGTCCACGCTTTACACTTCACACTGCACTCTTCACACTCAAAACTTCACACATCACACTCCCCACTTCACACTTCACACTTCACAGGACACTTCACTGCACTCTGCACAATCCGCACTTCACACTTCGCACTGCACTCTTCACACACTTCACACTGCACACTTCACACTCCACACTTCACACTCCACACTTCTCATCCCATCTCATCTCATCTGACCTCTCCTTACCTCCATCCCAACTCATCTCTTCCCATCTCAACCCATCTCTTCTCAAATGACATCTAAGCTTGCAAACAGCACTTCCCCGTAGTACTTTGCACTACAAAGCTTGCACAAAGCACTTCCCAGTACTACTTCGTACTACAAAGCTTGCACAAAGCTGAAGGGTCATGATGAACCATGACGTTTCCTTGCACAAAGCACTTCCCAGTACTACTTCGTACTACAAAGCGTGCACAAAGCACTTCCCAGTACTACTTCGTACTGCAAAGCTTGCACAAAGCACTTCCCAGTACTACTTCGTACTGCAAAGCTTGCACAAAGCACTAAGCACTTCCCAGTACTACTTTGCATTACAAAGCTTGCACAAAGCACTTCCCAGTACTACTTCGTACTACAAAGCTTGCACAAGGCACTTCCCAGTACTACTTGGTACTGCAAAGCTTGCACAAAGCACTTCCCAGTACCACTTTGCACTACAAAGCTTGCACAAGCACTTCCCAGTACTACTTCGTACTACAAAGCTTGCACAAAGCACTTCCCAGTACTACTTCGCACTGCAAAGCTTGCACAAAGCACTTCCCAGTACTACTTCCTACTACAAAGCTTGCACAAAGCAGGTCCCAGTACTACTTTGCACTACAAAGCTTGCACAAAGCACTTCCCAGTACCATTTTGTACTACAAAGCTTGCACAAAGCACTTCCCAGTACTACTTGGTACTGCAAAGCTTGCACAAAGCACTTCCCAGTACTACTTGGTACTGCAAAGCTTGCACAAAGTACTTCCCAGTACTACTTGGTACTACAAAGCTTGCACAAAGCACTTCCCAGTACTACTTTGCACTACAAAGCTTGCACAAAGCACTTCCCAGTACTACTTCGTACTACAAAGCTTGCACAAAGCACTTCCCAGTACTACTTGGTACTGCAAAGNTACTTTGCACTACAAAGCTTGCACAAAGCACTTCCCAGTACTACTTCGTACTACAAAGCTTGCACAAAGCACTTCCCAGTACTACTTGGTACTGCAAAGCTTGCACAAAGCACTTCCCAGTACTACTTCGTACTACAAAGCGTGCACAAAGCTGAAGGGTCATGATGAAGGTACTGCAAAGCTTGCACAAAGCACTTCCCAGTACTACTTCGTACTACAAAGCGTGCACAAAGCACTTCCCAGTACTACTTTGCACTACAAAGCTTGCACAAAGCACTTCCCAGTACTACTTCGTACTACAAAGCTTGCACAAAACACTTCCCAGTAGAACTTTGTATTACAAAGCTTGCACACACACACACACACGCACAACCTTTATACACAGCAAGCTTCTACACAATTAAGCTTTACACACAGCAGGCTTTTGCGCACAGCAAACTTTTACACAGAGAAGCTTTTACACACAGAAGCTTTTACACAGACCACCTTTTACACACAGCAAGCTTTTACACAGAGAAGCTTTCACACAGCAAGCTTTTACACAGAGAAGCTTTTACACAGAGCAGCTTTTACACACAGAAGCTTGTACACACAGAAGCTTTTACACGAAGAAGCTTTTACACAGGGAAGCTTTTACACAGGGAAGCTTTTACACAGGGAAGCTTTTACACACAGCACACTTTTACACAGAGAAGCTTTCACACACAGCAAACTTTGACACAGAGAAGCTTTTACACAGAGCAGCTTTTAGACACAGAAGCTTTTACACAGAGAAGCTTGTACACACAGAAGCTTTTACACAGAGGAGCTTTTACACACAGAAGCTTGTACACACAGAAGCTTTTACACAAAGAAGCTTTTACACAGAGAAGCTTTCACACACAGCAAGCTTTTACACAGAGAAGCCTTTAAACAGAGAAGCTTTTACACACAGAAGCTTTTACACAGAATCATTTTTACACATCATCGCGCCAGAAATTGCGGCTCCAAAACCGGATCTCGACGCCGAAGCCAAAAAAAGCACGATGATGAAGACTTTTTAACAGAAGGAAGTTTAGAAGCTAAACCTTCCGACAATATGGACAGATGGAAAACGCACAGGCATGAAGAAAGTCCGAAGAGAGAAGATCAGAGAGGAAGAAAGTGAGAAGAGAAGAGATCCAGGTGCGCGAAAAGGTAGGAAAGTCGCGAAACACTTTGTTTTTTCCAATGTTTTCTGGCTCCGGAGGGTCGAAAAGTAGGCTCGCTAAAGCGGCGGGTGCGGAGACATGTCGGCAGATGAGAGATCAAAAATTGCACGCCGTTGTGGCGCGAAGCACATTTGAAAGTGAAAAGTGTTAAAGGCTGACGGTCTCGGACCAGTTTTGGAAGTTAAGCTGTGGAAAAAGTGCACGGCTGTGGCGCGAAGCACATTTGGAAGTAAAAAGTGTTAAAAACTGTCAGCTCCGGAGCGCTTTTGGAAGTTGAGATGTGGAAAAAGTGCACGGTGTTGTGGCGCGAAGCACATTTGGAAGTGAAAAGTGTTAAAAACTGACGGTCTCGGACAACTTTTGGAAGTTGAGATGTCGAAAAAGTGCACGGCGTTGTGGCGCGAAGCACATTTGGAAGTGAAAAGCGTTAAAAACTGTCAGCCTCAGAACGCTTCTGGAAGTTGTGATGTCGAAAAAGTGCACAGCGTTGTGGCGCGAAGCACATTTGGAAGTGAAAATGTACAAAATCCCACATGCTCGGACCATTTTAGGATGTCCAGACGTCGTTTTGTGTGGCCGGCGCAAGGGATTCTGCACCTGGTCAAAAGTGAGCTAAGCGTGTGGGTTTTGTAGATGGCAGGCGTGGGACATTTGAAGAGGATCTGCACAGATGCATTTTTCGTGGCAGGCACAGTACAAGAGACACTTCAAGCAAACATGTAAAGAGGTCAAGGCGCTGATTTCCTGAGAAGGGTTGCATTTTGGAGCATCAAATCTTCAGGTTTGCTAAGATGCTTTTGCGTGACAGGTGCAGCACTTCGTATGACTTGGCTTCAGGTTTTCGTGGCAGGCGCAGTACTTTAGAGACATGGCGTGGAAAAATCGCAAAACGCATTGGTACGAGGCCGTCAGCGGCACACTCAATTTTCCATTTGTGAGGGAAGCCTCGCAAAATTGCTTCGTTTTTGAAGTTGTCAACTTGGAAAATGGAGGAAGTCTCGTAGATTTGCTTCGTTTCGGAATGTTACAACTGCAACTACTACAACTACAACTACAACTACAACTGCAACTACTACAACTACAACAACATACAACAACTACACCACAGCAGCCAGTACGACTACAACTACGACTACA
>BGPT01001019.1:118738-135143 GCA_003297045.1 Symbiodinium sp. clade C Y103
ACTACATGACAACTACAACTTCAACCAGAACAACTACAACTACAACTAGAACAACTACACCACAACAGCCACTACAACTACAACTACAACAACTACAACTACAACTACAACAGCTACAAGTACTACAACTACAACTTCAACTACAACAACTACAACGACAACTTCCACTACATGACAACTACAACTACAACAGCTACAAGTACTACAACTACAACTTCAACTACAACAACTACAACGACAACTTCCACTACATGACAACTACAACTACAACTACAACAACTACCACTACAACAGCTACAAGTACTACAACTACAACTTCAACTACAACAACTACAACGACAACTTCCACTACATGACAACTACAACTACAACAACTACAACNCCACTACAACAGCTACAAGTACTACAACTACAACTTCAACTACAACAACTACAACGACAACTTCCACTACATGACAACTACAACTACAACAACTACAACAAGCACAACAACTACAACTAAAACAACTACAACCACACTAGAACAACCACTACCATTACAACTACAACTACAACTACAACAACTACAACTACAACTTCAATTCCATGACAACTTCAATTCCATGACAACTACAACTACAACAACGACAGCAACTACAACAACTACAGCTACAACCACACTAACCACTACAACTACACTACACTACACTGCACTGCACTACAAATTCAGCCACAACTACAACTACATTGCAACTTACACTGCGCTGCCTCCAACCACTTGTCGGTCCATCAGTGGGTTCGCTCTGCCATCCATCAGTCACAGCAACCAACCTCTCCTATAGGTTTTCCATTTTGGAAACTTCCGCCACCGCCTTGTGCGGTACTACTGGTAAGATTTGTACTAGCAAATATTACCAGCGCCAAAATGCCGAAAAATCTGCACAGTCACCATCGCAAACTAGGTGCGGCATGGTGCAGCCATTCCAATGCGATTTACCACGTCCAGCTGCAAAAAACAGTAGTATTACGCACGCAGCCGTGGCACCAAGGAACCCGCCACCGGAAGCCACTTTACCCGAAAAGTTTCGTGCCTCGGCTACCTCCCAGAAACATGTCCCATGCAACATGCATGCAGCCATTGCAATGCGTTTGCCAACATCCCATGGCCAACCGGCATGTCTCTATGCACATGGCAACGCAACATGGCAACAATCATCCAGCAATTCCATTGCAATCTGCAACCACCGATTCCATCAGCGCAAAGAATTCCGCACACACAAAGACATCCAAAGCACCTTGAAGCCACAGTTACAGCGCGGCAAGAAAAAATATCAAAACGACCGCAGCCGCAACCGCCGCGCACACGAGGTACCCTTCATCGCCACCGGAAGCCACTTTACCCGAAAAAACACAATGTTTCGTGCCCCGGCTACCTCCCAGAAACATGTCCTATGCAACCTGCATGTGGCCATTGCATTGCGTTTGACTACATCCCGCGCCCAACCCGCATGTCTCTACGCACAGAGCAACACAACATGCAACATCGCTGCCATTGCATTGCGACCTGCAACCACGGATTCCAAAACACCCTATAACTGCGCACGCGCGAACATACTCGGAGCACTTTGAAGCCGCAGCAACAGTGCGGCAAAAAAAAGGTACCAAAACGATCGGACCCGCACCCGCCGCGCACACGATGTGCCCTTCATCGCCACCGGAAGCCACTTTACCCGAAAAAACACAATGTTTCGTGCCCCGGCTACCTCCCAGAAACATGTCCCATGCAACATGCATGCAGCCATTACAATGGGTTTCACTACATCCCGCGCCCAACCCGCATGTCTCTACGCACAGAGCAACACAACATGCAACATTCATGCTGCCATTGCATTGCGACCTGCAACCACAGATTCCAAAACACCCTATAACTGCGCACGCGCGAACATACTCGGAGCACTTTGAAGCCGCAGCAACAGTGCGGCAAGAAAAAGGTACCAAAACGATCGGACCCGCACCCGCCGCGCACACGATGTGCCCTTCATCGCCACCGGAAGCCACTTTACCCGAAAAAACATCATGTTTCGTGCCTCGGCTACCTCCCAGAAACATGTCCCATGCAACATGCATGCAGCCATTGCAATGCGTTTGCCAACATCCCATGGCCAACCGGCATGTNGTTTCGTGCCTCGGCTACCTCCCAGAAACATGTCCCATGCAACATGCATGCAGCCATTGCAATGCGTTTGCCAACATCCCATGGCCAACCGGCATGTCTTGTTATGTGGCGAATTGTTGTGTGAATTGTTGTGTGGTGTATTGTTATGTGGGGTATTGTTTTGTTGTGAGTTGTTATGTGGTGAATTCTTGTGCGGTGAATTGTGATGTGGTGCATTGTTGTGTGGTGATTTGTTGTGTGGTGAGTTGTTATGTGTTAAGTTGTTATGTTGTGAATTGTTGTGTGGTGAATTGTGATGTGGTGAATTGTTGTGTGGTGATTTGTTGTGTGGTGAGTTGTTATGTGGTGAGTTGTTGTGTGGTGAATTGTGATGTGGTGAGATGTTGTGTGGTGAGTTGTTATGTGGTGAATTGTTGTGTGGTGAATTGTTTTGTAGTGTATCGTTTTTGTAGTGGATTGTTATGTGATGCATTGTCATGTGGTGGTTTGCTATGTGGTGTATTGTGATGTAGTGAATCTTTTTGTGGTGAATTGTTATGTAGTGAATTGTTATGTGATGCATTGTCATGTGGTGTAACTTCATCGAATAAAAGTCATCCGTAACTCGGAAGATTGCTTCCCAACTTCCTTTCATTAGATTTTTTTCTGGCATGTGTTAGGTTTATTTGGTAAGAAAATTGCCATCTGCTGATCGCGGATAAAGCTGATCACAGACTCCAGGCTGAGAAGTTTTATGTCCATTGTCGAATTTTCCTGCTTCCACATTTGCAGGTGCTCAACGAGCATCTTCAGGTTCAATGGGGCAGCGCTGTGAAAGACTTGCCTGCAACGGCGCAGAAAAAAATGTGAGTTCTGTTGGATGCTCTTTCCACTGAGTCCGGTGTCCATTCAGTTAAGTTGCTTCCGTCATCACAACTTGACAGAAAACTTTCCATAGAATGGTAAACTAGATGCCAGATAGAATGTCAATACAAGCCATGGTGGGGATCACTCGAAGTAAAGTAATTAGCATGCAGAGCCCCTAGACAGATCTAGGCAGTCTTGCTATTCAGTGTTCCTTGGTCGGACTTTCTGGAGCTGCTGCAGATTCTTTGAATGATTCTTGCTATGTCAGGCGTGGTTTTTGGTTTTTTGGTTTTTTCTCGGCCTGAAACAAGGCGAATCGTCGAGGCTGATTTGGGACGTCCTCTGTCGGAGGTCTATGAGTCCTTCGACGAAGAACCACTTGCTTCGGCTTCCGTGGCACAGGTTCACTCAGCCGTTCGGACACCTAGACACTGGCCCAGACACCTAGGCATCCGCATCCAATGGCATCCAGGTGAAAATCATTCATTTAATGGAAGCAGAATCCAGGTAGAAGGAATCGGCCCTTTACAGGACACGTCCTGGCTTGAATTGTTTTGGGGTTATGTTCATGATACGTCCACGCTCCCGCCGTTTTTGTACTATCATGACTGGGTTTGGGTTCAGGATGACCCTTCATTCGAGTTTGCGCTCCCCTCGTTCGTGACGATGTTCCGCACTTGGAAGCGTACGTTCGATGCTATCCTGCGGTCAGGTGTGGCAGTCCCGTGGGCTACATGTTTGCTCAAGGTCAAGTCGGTTCGCACATTTGGTGCCCAATTTGACTGTCCCGGTGTAAACGGTCGTGTCTGCTTGAGCATCCCTGCTCTTCAGGATTTGACCACCCAATTTACCTTTCCCCGCGTTTGTCGTTTTTGCGGGTGCCTGCACTTAATTAAGTTTCGGAAACGGCCCACATGCTCACGAAATACTCGTCGGCATGGGCGCCGGTCTCACACGCTCGCGTGAACTATGAGACGAATGTCCGAGAAAACAAGATAACTCGGCAGGAGGATTGGACTGCACGATCAAACGGATCAAACATGTTGGAACAACAGGAAGGACGGCAGAGAGAAGGCAAAGGGAAAGCAAGGGTGATGGATATGAAAACACTGGAATAGGTAAACTGTATAGTGCAGATCCGTATAAGAACTGCATATGGTACCAACTGGGATTACAGTCGGCAAGATCCGTTTATGAATTAATTAAACTGTTTACCACTTGAATTCAAAAGCAGCAGCACTAATCATCTTGTAGACCAGTGTGAATCCAACGCCACTGCTTGAAGGTGCCGGCTGTAGCCATGACTGGTGTGAATCTTGCCATCTTGAGGTCCTGAAGACAGGAGAGCGCGTCGCTGTCAAGGTGCGCACAGGGAAAGTCTGTAGATATGCCTCTTGATCCTCTTGATCACAGCAATCCTGAGCATTCCGATAATTCGGAAACCACGTTCAAAAGTGTTGGAGGACGTTGGACGATGTTGAGTGCGTTCTGTACAGTGAAATCTGGTTTTAGCATTCTACCGACCCTGCCACAGGTACAAAAGCCTGGAGTGGATCGAGTGCTGAAGGCAGGAAAATGTGAATGCTGCAGAATCATCGAGAACCATCGAGAACCTGGGTCCTAGCAGTTCCAGTCTGAGGCGACTTCTAGGAGACGTTGAAGAGATGTATAGGAAAACTTCCATGAAAATGAACATTTGGAGTGGCGTGTGGGTACAGGCTGCAGCACTGCAAGAATCGGTTTTTTCCAGTTCGACCTGCATATGCTCATGGATGTGTTGCAGACGTTTGTGGATGTTTGTCATTCATTTACAGGCTGACCTGGGTTTCCTCTTCATTGCAGCACGTACACTGGAGCGTTGACCCAAGGAATGCCAATTTGCTCATCTGTGCATATCTGTGCCAGTCTTCTTCTCTGAAGCCGCACATCTCTTGGTCAACAATAGTCCAAACATGTCCGAAACATGCTGTTGGACTTCAGGTTTCTCAGTCCTGAACTTGCAAGGAGTTCTTTGGTCAAGATCCAAGTTGAACACAGAAACGGACAAGGAACTAAACCCTTAAGAGGACTATGGACGCGAGATGGGAAGTGCTTGAGAACGGGACAACAGCAATAAAGATACAAGGGAACCTTTGTAGCAAGGAGATTAAGGAGGGACGATGGACACAATAAAGGACCGAAAGCAGAAGAGCCTGAGCAGCGTAGTTCCAATATCTTCCAATATCTTGAAGATCTTGTGACATTTTGTTTTTTTTTGCTTGACTCTATGCCTCTGTTCACCGCTCTCTTCGCTCTCTGTGGTTTTGTCTTTGAGGTTGATATCGTTTCAGAGATCCGTTCTTCGATGCTTGATGAGCTTGACTTCACAAAGGCCCAAACTTCTGCCAAGATCACATCAATTTCCCCATGATTTTACATCCTGACAGACGCATATCATCGCAATTTATTGCATCTGTCTTTATGGAGATATGGATTTTGTCAAAAGACTTTAAACGCCTCTCAAGTCAGAGGCCTTCGTACAATGTATGCAGAAACGACAGGAGTTGGACAATGTGGAGACCTTCAGACGCTTTCTGCGTCAGAATGGTCTTGAGCAGTATCCTCAGTGATATTGCAATGGTATGCCGATGTATCCGCCTCCAAACTGCAACACGCCATGTTTGTATTTGTTCGGAGAACACTGCGAGAGCCGATGTCCTCGTTCTAAGGACTTTTGACCAGCTCCTAATCTGAGGTATTTACAGCATGACAAGACTATGTCACCTATGAAGCATGAAACTCGTTTTCTCAGGCCTTTCTAGTCTTTTGAGGCCTTCCGATTCAGATATTTCTCACTTCCACCCAGCAGCTAAGAGAAATAATATCACATCCGTACTAAGATTTTACTGATGACATACACTGACATACACATTTTAAAGTCTGTTTGCAGGGAAGAAGAGAGGCTTGAAGGTCTAGATATGTCTAGATCAAGAGTGGCTTGCCGAATTTTGGGTAGTTTGAAGATGTTTGAACTGAGGCGTATTGCAGCTGCCCCTAGGACAACTGAGCCGAGTTGCTTTGCTTCGGAATGAATGGAGTTTGCTTTGTATTCGTGTATTCGTCGGTACTTTAGTCGGTATTAGACTTGATTTGCCAAGTGTGAGGGGTGCTTTTGCATAGACCGCCTTTGCACAGGACATTTCCAGAAGCCTCTTCAAAAAAGGCTTGGCTTCTCAAGGATTGCAGTGGGTGTCCCATTTCTGGCTAGCTACAATCACAAAAACAACCAAACTCTTCCAAACTGCTTGGTGGGATAGTCCAAACGTGAGGAAACAGAAGCTGCAGATGACTCCAAGCAGATGCATTTGTCGATTTCGCTGTGCCGTGTCTCAAGCTTCTAGCCACCTGTCAGGTCCTGACGATGGAACTTTTTTCCGGCGTCCCTCTGACAGACTTGGAAGGCCGGTTCAGGGAGGTGTGCTGGAGGTGTTTCTTGATGCGCGACAGAGGAATCAATAGTATTCTGTTCTTGTGAAAATAGTTCTTGTCCATGCTTGGTACTCTGCCAGGAATCAGCCGAAACAGCAAGAACCCTGAGCAGACCCTCATCAATGCATTGAATGTGGGATTCTCAGTAGCTGTTAAAAACCACACCTCCACATGCCCCCCGTCACGGGAGTTGGAAAGTGCAGAAAATCATGGAAAGATGTGAATCTGTTGGCAGGTAGGGCACCTAGGTGATTTTCAGATGAAACTCTTCCGAAGCTATCTAAAGCAAACATGAAAGGCCGGCTCAGGAATAAAGACCTCGCGGCTGATCAAACTGACGTGAAATCAATCTATCCAGGTCTATCGTGATCTCCTAGGTTTGGTCATTGTCAGTGCGAGGGTGCGAGATTTTTCATGCTGACGCCTGCTTCTCAGCACCTGTTAGTACAACACTCATCTTTGTCATTCTGCAAATAGAATTGAAATAGATTTGAAAGTATGTTCGTTAAGCAACAGAGATCAAATTGCCCGGGGTTGCTGAGAACAAATTATTTTAAACAAACTTTGAAGTAGCTTTGTTTTACTGAATTTTGTGAATTTGTACTTAGGTGAGGTGGCCTGAGTACAAATTTCCCACAAATTCTTTCCATGACATTGCAAGGTTCACGCTGGAAATCTCCTAGTCCTGGAGGACGATCCAGCCTACGCACATCGTTGTACCTCCTAATGATTTCAGCTGCATCCAAGCGCTTTTTTCCCACGTTGCTCCCTGGTTTCACACATTTCATATTGACTTTTTATGAGTTTTTCATCTTTCGTATTCTTTCGTATTCTTTTGTGCTTGGAGGTTCGCCTCCTGCACGATCCTGTACTTTTGCACCTTGCATCCCACATGTTCAAGACACAACTTGTGGAAGGATGGCCGGGTGGGCTTCATCGACTTCGGGATCGTGGGGCGAATCCCGTGAATGCCAGAGAGACATGAAGACAGAGTTATCACTGATGTCACTGAACCATTCCAAGCAATGCCAAGCAAAACTTTGCAGTGCCACGCAGTCATGTGCAGTCTGACTATATAGGAGTTTGCTCTTGTTTAATTTGTCTTTCACGTGAAGTGTTTCATGCAGAAGTTGTTCTGTTTGGCGTTTCTGCTTAGGCCTGAGATTTGGTCTGCAGTGGAGGGGCTTGTTGTCTCCTTTGCAGCCAACGATGCACGTGGAATGGCTCGCAATTTGATTGCAGCAGCCTCAAAGCTCTGCAAATCATTGATATAATGGATTTCACAACGGTCACAACGGTTACACCGTCTTCAGTTCCTTGCAATTGCTGTTTTTGGTGGTTCGGGTTGTCATTTCTACTCTCTTTAGCACAGGTCTGGGTGCAATGTTTTTTTAGGACCCCCCAAGCGTGCAAGGGAACCACAGCTACCATAGCAGTAGTTTCAGCAATGATTACCTCGAAGCAAAACACTCACATACCTGCATTGCATCCAATGGTTTCCTGTATTTTTTTGATTGTTTGGTATTAATTTGGTATTGCAAGGTATTGGTTTGGTGATGTTTGAAACATTTGGTTCGTCCTTTTGTCAAGTTTCTGTAGATCCTTGGAGGCGATGGGTGCAACTGAAGCGACAGTGGACGAAGCATCCCTGGCACAAGATGTCGCCAGTGTCCTTGGCAGGCCGCTGCATCCGCTGCATCCGCTGCATCCGGAATCCGCTGCAACGGACCGATTTCAACAAAAAAGATATTTCTATCGTTGGATGTTGGGAGATGTTGGAAGGAAGACACATTTCTATATCAAGGAACATATAACTGATATTGGCCATGTGTCTTCCAAGCAGGGCAAACCCAGAAGCCAATGTGGCCTGATGTTCCTTTTGCAATCCTGGTTCAGGATTGCCGGCCTGGAGCCAGAGGCAAAGCATGAATGCAGTACTTGTATCCACTTCTATCCATTTCTATCCCATATTTCCACCTTTGAATGCCCGCCACCTGCCATGTCTGAATGTATAACTGCTTCTTTGCATCGGTTCCTCGATTTCCGCTTCTCATCTTGATCAGTATCATGAGAACTGAAGGAGAGTGTTTTGACCACCGCATTCTTCTGCGCTTTCAAATAATTTCAATTTTCGTGCAATTCTGCAGTTCATTGTGGAGGTGGTCTTGCGAGGTAAAGGTGATGGCCGAGTGGTGGCCGAGGTCATTGGCGCAGTGGCGCAGTGGCGCAGTGGCGCAGTGCATGAACAAAATGAACAAACATGGAACAAGTCGGAACAAGCATGGACTGGGGCCAATGGCTGCCAATCGTGTTAGCTGCCATCTACTCTGACAGAGAAGCCGTCAAGAAATCCACAGAAAATATTTCGGACTACACCTGAACAGACAAAGAACAGTGAAGTTTCTGACGAGACAAATATGTGCCATTTGCCACATTTTGTCCCATTTGTCGCATCCTGTGACATTGGCGGTGGCATCGGGGACGTTTTGGGCAGCCGTAGGTCGCTTTGGACAACGACCAGGTGACAGAGCTCTTGCTCGAGGCCAGGCAGCCGGTGACAGCATGGTGGCACGTGTTTACCTAACCCGATACGTCTACCTGGTCTACCTTCTCACGGTCCTTCTCACGATCCTTCTCACGATCTGTAGGGCATCCTTCAGTTTATTTCGGACCAGTCTTGTTTTCATGAAGGAAGTTGAGTGCAACTCCAACGCATCAGACATCTCTGATGTTGAGGTGGTCCGAGTTGCAGAGTCCAATGGCCTAAAGTTGCCCAGGGAGTTTGCCTTGCTTGTCAAGCAGGCAGGCAACAGGGAAATGATGTTTGCAGCTGTCAGCAGCTGTCCGCAATATTTTCAGAATATTTCAGATCTGTTGAATTGTGGCAGCACGAAGAATGAGACGCAGAAGCGATGAAAGACTGAAAGACCAGATCTTTAGCGGCAGTGTGCACAGCAGGCCTTATACTTTGATCGCTACACCAAACTTTTGGCTCCAGCAGACAACTCAGTGATACCAGGAGCAAGGACATGCAAGGACCAATCCTTCCAATTGTCTTGAAATGGCCATGGCCAGAACACTCTGAAACAATCTGAAACAATTATCAGATTTATGACATTTTATGACTGAATTTGTAACATCAAAACATATCAAAACCTTTCTTGCTGTCCTTGTCTGCCCTTGTCCTTTGCTGCCTTTGTGTCTCAGTTTTGTAGCTGCGAGAGCCTTGTGCTGAGGATTTGGATCCCTTGCGTGATGAGCGCGTTGCTGTGGGAGAGTATACATCAGGTGTCTCAACAGACTGCAGTTGCATTGCGCTTCATCTGTAGGAACTAAAGTTTGGCTAACCAGAGCTCTATAGCTATGTATGCTGAGGAAGACTTTGAGGTTTGAGTGATGCTGTTTTCATGTTTCGGTCCAAAATAGAGCACAGACAGAGACACAGTTCTTAAATGTTCTTAGCGTAGAGCAATATTAATTAAACACACAAAGTTTTCAAGACAACACTCAACATACGCGACCACCGTAGTTCTTTGGAATTCTTTGGATTTTCAAAGTAGCACACCTAAGGGTGCCACATTGGTGCCATGTACGCCCCAATCTCCGCTCCGGCGGCGAGCGGCATGAGGGATGCAACATATGCAACGGAGTGGGACTTGGAGGTCCAGAGCTTGGCCAACGCGGTGACTTTGAAGCTGCGGACTTCGATGACGACCCAAGAGCTCCGCAGCCAAATCGCCGAGAAACTCGGCATCGCAGCGAAGAATCAGCTGTGGCATGTGCAGGGTCAACGCCTCACCTTGCAGGACTCGCCACATGGCCACACAATACGACGCAATTCGACAATCATCGACAATCTGACACATTCATGACATATTCAACACCACGGGAAAGCCGGTGCTTTAAAACACTAGGCAACCTGCACAACTTCCTCTGTAGTACAGCATGATGTGATACCACATGTAGCCGCATGATGACCAATCATTGACCTATCATTGACCTATCTTTCACAACTAATCAAATCCATTCAAATCCATTCAAATCCCATATGACCCTCACAGTCCCCACAGATTCATGTTCATCGCTTTTGCATTCCTCTCGTGAATGATGTCATTGACATTTGTTGAATGTGTTGTTTTTATATTGTTTTGCGTTTTGCATGCTTTGAGTTGCATACATTGATGTTCCTTTCCTCAACTCAACCTGAATTGTGTTGCCTTCAGCAGACTTGTTTGAAACTCTTGTTTGCTTCTTGTTTTCCTTGGACAGGACTCTCAGACCTTGGAGGCACTAGAAGGTGTGACGCAGATGACAGTTCTACATGCGGGAGAACCATTGAAACCGTTGCCAAAGCGTTTCGACATCAGGTTGACATCTGTTCGAGAACGGTTTCGGACAGGTTATTCCAGTGCTTTCACAATACAATACCGACTTCGAGCGGATGCTGAGAAAGGAGAGATGGTGTTGGAACCGTGGAGGAAGAATGATCATGACACCTTGCTCTACAACATGCGCGAGAAAAAATTGAAACATTTGAAGAGTCATTGGATGGCAGGCACACAGGAGACCAATGAGGCAGAGAAGATCAGAGAAGCACTCCCAGCTTTTTGTCAGACTTGTGAGCTTAACACCAGCAGCAGACTGTTAGATCATGTCCAGCCAGACTTGAAGTTCAGAATCTATTCAAAGTCTGTAGACTCGGCTGGATTGCTTTAAGTCTGGTCGCCCTCCTTGCATTTTTTAAAGATTTGCGCCAGTGGTTTTTGAAGCAAGACAAGGTTGAGTTTAACAGGCATCAAGTTGCATTGTTCATCGGGCCTTGGCGGATTCTTATCATATCCTACCATGGAGAATGCTTTCCCACCTTCCATCTTCCTTCAATATAATCTTCCTCGCCTTCTCTATCTGTGATGTTACCTTGTGCTCTGTGCACTTTGCGACCTAAAAGTTCAGCTTGGCTTTGCCGTTTCCAACACGAATGCCTGTCCAGGTCTTTTCAAAGCTTCTTAGGAGTCTTCCAAAGTCTTGCATCCCGTGAACCTTCATTGAACCCTTTTAGACCAATTGGTTCCATATTTTCCCAAACAAATCCTATCGCTAGATCATTTGATATCATTTGATCAGCCCTTTTGGACAAGTTGTCCTCCATTTTCCTCGATGTTCCTCTACCCTTGCGAAGGCCTTGAACTGGGATCCTTTGGCGGACCTGGTTTCTCGTTGGAGAGGATGCTATTTGGATCCCAGCGCTACCCGGTTCTGGAAGGATGGCGACACGGGTTGCCAAATGATACCAACTGAGCATCGTTTTTTTTAGATCATGGTATGTATAGATAAAAAGGGAACTGCATGATATGTTGCGTAGGCTGATCATGTGTGTTTTGCAGTGCAGCGTAGGCGGCGTAGGCTCTTCACGTAGGCACTTGCTGATTTTCAGGCGTAGGCAAGATTGCGTGGGCTGAGCTGCAAGCGGCTGGCTTCTCCATGTGCAGTCAAAAAACTTGCGTAGGCGCTCGCGGAGGCGTTTTTTGTCATGTGCATCCGCGTAGGCTACCNCGTAGGCTACCTTCCACACGGCGTAGGCCCGCGCACACACTGCGTAGGTACCCCAAGTTAGTGTATAGGACCCAAGCACCCAAAAAAAACACTGCTCAACTGCACAATTGTGAACAAATGTGAATAGACAGGATAAATGATAAACGGGTGACCAAATTGATAAACGGAACAGGGGGATACTTTTGTTCGTGTTTTAATCAGGTCATCTCTGTGATGACAAAATTGTTTCAAAAGTATACAACAAATTGACGTATAGAGAACAACAGAAACATAGGGAAATGTGCGTAGGATGGGGGAGAGAGAGAGAGAGGTGAATTTGGCAGGCTTTCTCCAGAAGGATACTTTAAGATACTTTAAGTTCCCGAGGCCATGCTATAGACTATTCTACAATTCTACACTTTATTTGGACAACTGCAACAATTTGAGATGTAGCAGTTCGCACCGTGCCAGGAGGCGTCACCAGATCCTCCAGAGGGCAGGCGGCCACGTGCCTTCTCTGCTGGAGGAATGAAGCCACAGGCAGGGCATGCATTTGATCAAATTCAAGACGTATCTTGTATCTTTTCATATCAATATTATCAAGAATATGGTTTTATAAAGTGTATAGATAGATAGTGTACAGTCTGTATAGTATTACATATACTATAAGGATACAGCGTGTTAGACACATAGTTGATGCTACACATGGCGCCAGAATTGTTCCCCGGTCTTTGCCAATTCGTAGAAGTCATAGAGGTGCAGTGTCAGGACTCTTGGATGCCTATCTAGAGCCTATGTACATGTGTGGTGGTGGTGGAGACATCATGAGGGCAAAGTGGTCCTGAAACTGCTTGGTGAAGGTTTGTTCCAAGGTCGATGTACAGTAGATATGCTGAGGGATAAACAACAGAGCTGCAAACGCAATGGCAGCCTCGCAACCACATTTCGCTTGAACAAATACAGTGACTTCAAACAACAGTTTGTTTTTTTTGGGGGGGTGCACATGAAAATCGCACTGCGTCTAGAGCGAAACTAACAACATTCGACAGAGTTCACGACCTTACAGTACGAAATCTCTTTGAAATGATTCTGACTGCAAATCAAACAAAAAACACAGTTCGTCTACTTTGTTGAAAGAAGACTAAAAATGTTCGATCGACACGGCCTCTCACTGGCGCTGCCATCATATTATATGTGTATACATTTATATGTGTAAAGTGTACATATTCATATTTGTATATCTAATGTATACAATAATGATCATCATATCTTTATGTAATTTATATATTTATAAGTGTTTTTACTAGGAAGGAACCAAACTCCCCTTATTGCTTGTTGTTCCAAATGATGCCCCAATACTGGGAGGGATTTGTTTTCCTGGATGCGATTGCAACTTACAGCACTGCATGTGTTTTCTGCCAATGCCATCAGCATTTGCTCCCAGTCATGTCATTTTGCAACAACTCCCGACAATTAAAAAAAGATGCAGCAGCGGTTCTAACGATTCGTTTGGAGATTTCGCACGCATCTTTGCCCTGCTTGCAAAGTGGACCTATTGTGTGATAATTTTCCTGCTCTTTTGACGATGTCGATATTTTCATATTTGCGTAGTTTTCAATGTGTCAGTACGTGTCAGTACTCTCATGGCTGTTGCTGTCACGCACATTCAGGTACACTTTGATCAAGCAGGTTTGTGGTAATTTTAAAGTGTGCTAAGCTTTTGGGAGAGGAGCTGTGCAGGCTGACAATTCCAGCATTCACCAGGAACGTTTCGCAGAAATGTGGATGGCTGTTGCGCATATATGTCGACTGGATCGAAGATTATATCGATGCCCTGAACAGGTGTTTTTGCTTTTTTGCAGGCAAGTTTGTTTGACAACATGCACAGTTCATGCACAGATCATGCTTTGCCAGACTGTTCCTGACTATGCAGCGGTGCCTGGCTGGTTTGTGGCACCCGAAGACTGCGAAGAGATTGAGACAGACCTGGAAATTGGTGGTAAAAAGATCCAGCGGATGATGGTCACCCAGGCTGGAAGATTGTTGTCGTGCTGAAGTTCCCTATAGGGGCCATGAGATATCATGAGATGTATCATTGATATTATCAGATTGTGCCAGACTCTGAAGGCTTTGTTGCTGAAGACTTGTGAATTCTCAGAAGCAGGTAGATTGGATCTCACGGGGTGCCTGCAAGATACACAGCATGAAATCATGCCAGAATCGCCATGGAGCACTACAGTAGCACCAAGTGTTTCTGTCGCACTCTTGTGCTTCAGAACTTTTCCAGTTTTGTGAGGATTATTTTTAGCTAAGAATTTAAGGACAAACTTGTGACTCTTCTGACCAATAGAAAACCCATGGAACTTGCCAGTATGGACAAGCAAGAAAAAGAATGGACTATATATGCATGTGATGATAAATTTTGAGGTATGCAGTTGTCTACTATACATTATAACAGATATTGGGCAATGAGATAGGACAATCATGGACAATCGGACATGGAGATGAGCAGCACGGACGAGTCCATGATGAGTCCATGACATGTTTGTATCGTGAGGATGGCAAGCCAGTGCGCATCGCGATGTCTCAGTGCCGCATCGGTCCTCTTCATGACACTTGGCATTGTGGCCATAAGGCCACAAAGTAGGCTACGCAGAAGAAGAGTTCTCAGTTCATTGGTCAATCATTATTCAGTTCATTCTTTTCGAAATGACATGATTGAAATGGACTCCGAATGGACTGAGAGGAATCAAGGCCTATGCCACGAGTGAATGGATATTTGGCAGAATTCAATAGAGTTCATTTGGGAAGATTCAGACACTGTAAACCGCTCCTCGGGTATAATATGGGTAGTCTATCGTTTCGTGAGTCTAGCGCTTTTTCACCATGAGTTGATTCTTTCTGACTTGAATCACAGGAAGACATAGAGGAGTACGAGGTTGAACTTCGGGAACTCGCAGCCGACGAAAAGCTTGAAAGCGATGAGTTTTGAAAAGACATCTGAGAGGCTGGTATAGAAACCGAACGGAATTGGTTTGCAAAGACATGTCACCACTGATTCTAAGACGATTTCGTTCTGTGGTTTCATGTGTCGTAGAACACATGCTTGTGATGATGAGATTCTAAGACACACCATGCTTACTTCCGAGTAGCAATGTTGTGCAAAGCATGTTGCAACTGCGACTGCTTCGACTGTGAGCTTTGCGCCTCGGCACAGCTGAACAGCTGTGAATTGCACATTGCACGTCCCGCAGAATGTACAGATCTGCAACATGACAGGGCGTGCATTGTATGTGCATTGTATGTGCAGTTGTGTAAAGTATGCAAACCCGTGAAAAGTGTCGAAGCCAAGTTGGGTCTTCCTTCATATATTAGCAGAATTTAGCAGATATTCAATCAAGAATTTTCAAAAGGAGAGCAATTTTTGGGGGATGTTTTTCCCGTTTTGTTTTGGGATTTTTCCCGAAAGCTCCTGCGAAGGGTTTTTCCCAAAGAACAACTACCAAATTCATCTACATAACATCTTTTACTCACATCATCTTCACATACATCTCATACAAAACATATACATCATCTACATCATTTACATCATCTACATCATGCCTGCATCACATAACATCTCCTAGTCACATCATAATCACATACATCTCATACACATCATATAGACATCATCTATATCATCAACATTTACATCATTTACTCAGGAGTTAATACTGAGGAGTTGGAGTCATTACTCAGGAGTTATTACTCAGGAGTTAAGACTCAGGAGTTAAGACTCAGGAGTTCTCACTCAGGAGTTCTTACTCAGGAGTAATTACTCAGGAGTAATTACTCAGGAGTTAATACTCAGGAGTAATTACTCAGGAGTAAGTCTTCAGGAGTTAGTACCCAGGAGTTAAAACTCCTACCAAAAACTCTTACTTCTCAAGTTCTTCTAAATTCTCTCTTTAGGCGGCAGGGCAGCCAAATGGCGGTTTGCGAAACGCAACCCTTTCGCACGAAATGAGGTTCGATGTGCAAAAACTGAGNCTAAATTCTCTCTTTAGGCGGCAGGGCAGCCAAATGGCGGTTTGCGAAACGCAACCCTTTCGCACGAAATGAGGTTCGATGTGCAAAAACTGAGGTAAAATTGCGATTTCTGAGTCACCGCGGCAACCTTTTCGCACGAAATGAGGTTCGATGCGCAAAAACTAAAGAAAAATTGCGATTTCCAATCGTGCGCGGCAACCCTTTCGCACGAAATGAGGTTCGATGTGCAAAAACTGAGGTAAACTTGCGCAACCCTTTCGCACGAAATGAGGTTCGATTCGAAAGGCTGTAGTCGCATGCTTTCAGTTTAACGTTCTCGCACCCAAACATGTTGCCATCTCAATGAAATCCATGACCTATATGATCAGAAGTCCG
>BGPT01001019.1:135149-147649 GCA_003297045.1 Symbiodinium sp. clade C Y103
ACTGTCTCTTTGGGAAAACTTTGCTTGGAGTTGCTGAATGCTTTGAACAGTTTGAATTTGTTTCTGATGGAATGACAAGAATTGGGCCAGATCGCGGCTGCGCGTATAAACAAGAGTAGAAATTAAATGTAAAGCAAAAACATTGAGATAGCAACATCTAGTTGGGAAGGAGCAAGCCTGCAGCCACAGACCTTCGATCGATGTGCAAAAACTGCGGTAAAATTGCGATTTTCGTTTTCGAGGTGGGCCGCGGGTCGCACGAAATGAGGTTCGATGTGGAAAGAGTGAGGTAAAATTGCGATTTCCATTGGGCCCCAGCAACCCTTTCGCACGAAATGAGGTTCGACAACAAAAACGCGATTTTGAGATCTCAGATGCAACCATTTCGCACAAAATGAAGGTCGAAGTGTGCAAAATGCAGTACAATTGCGACTTTCACTTCTCTTTGTCAAAGCTTTTGTGTGTAAACGCTTTTCTGTGTAAACGCGCCTGTGTGTAGTGTAAAGACGTCTGTGTGTAAACCCCTTCTGTGTAAAAGCTCCTGTGGGTAAACGTGTTGTGGTGTAAACGCCCTTCTGTGTAAAAGCTCTTGTGTGTAAACGGTCTTGAAAACGCGTCTGTGTGTAAAAGCTTTTCTGTGTGAAAGCTCCTCTGTGTAAACGTGTCTTGGTGTAACCCCTCTTCTGTGTAAAAGCTTGTGTGTGAAAAGAGCTTTCTGTGTAAAGGCCTTTCTGTGTGAAAGCTTCTGTGTGTAAACGCGTCTGTCTGTAAAAGCTCTCCTGTGTGACAGCTGGTGTGTAAATGTGTCTGTGTGTAAAATCTCTTCTGTGTAAAAGCTTCTCTGTGAAAAGAATTTTGTGTGTAAACGTGTACGTGTGTAAATGCCTTTCTGTGTCAAAGCTCCTGTATAAAGGTGTCGTGGTGTAAACGCTCTTCGGTGTGAAAGCTCCTGTGTGTAAACGCTTTTCTGCGTAAAAGCTTCTGTGTGTAAACGCTCTTCTGTGTAAAAGGTCTTGTGAGTAAACGCGTCTGTGTGTAAAAGCTCTTCTGTGTAAAAGCTTCTGTGTGTAAACGCTCTTCTGTGTAAAAGGTCTTGTGAGTAAACGCGTCTGTGTGTAAAAGCTCTTCTTTGTAAAAGCCTCTGTGTGAAAAGGGTTCTGTGTGCAAACGTGTCTGTGTGTAAACGCTTTTTTGTGTAAAAGTTCCTGTCAGTAAACGTGTCTTGGGGTAAACGCTCTTCTGCGTGAAAGCTTCTGTGTGTAAACGCTTTTCTGTGTAAGAGCTTCTGTGTGTGAACCTTCTTCTGTGTGCAAGCTCCTGTGTGTAAACGTGTCTTGGTGTAAACGCTCTTCTGTGTGAAAGCTCCTGTCTGTAAACGCGTCTTTGTGTAAAAGCTCTTCTGTGTGAAAGCTCCTGTGTGTAAACGCGCTGTGTAAACGTGTATGTGTTTAAACGCCCTTCTGTGTCAAAGCTTCTCTGTGTAAACGTGTCTCTGTGTCAAAGCTCTTCTGTGTAAAAGCTTCTGTGTGAGAAGAGTTCTGTGTGCAAACGTGTATGTGTGTAAACGCCTTTCTCTGTAAAAGCTCCTGTGTGTAAACGCGTACGCCTTTCTCTGTAAAAGCTCCTGTGTGTAAACGCGTCTCTGTGTAACAGCTCTTCTGTGTAAAAGCTTCTGTGTGAAAAGAGTTCTCTGTGTAAACGCGTCTCTGTGTAACAGCTCTTCTGTGTAAAAGTTCCTGTGTGTAAACGTGTCTGTGTGTAAACGCCCTTCCGTGTCAAAGTTCCTGTGTGTAAACGTGTCTTGGTGTAAACATTCTATGTGGGAAAGCTGCTGTGTGTGTGAACGCGTTTGTGTTTCAAACCTCTTCTGTGTGAAAGCTCCTGTGTGTAAACACCTCTGTGTGTAAAAACTCTTCTTTGTAAAAGCCTCTGAGTGAAAAGGGTTCTGTGTGCAAACGTGTCTGTGTGTAAACGCCCTATTGTGTAAAAGTTCCTGTCTGTAAACGTGTCTTGGGGTAAACGCTCTTCTGCGTGAAAGCTTCTGTGTGTAAACGCTTTTCTGTGTAAGAGCTTCTGTGTGTGAACCTTCTTCTGTGTGCAAGCTCCTGTGTGTAAACGTGTCTTGGTGTAAACGCTCTTCTGTGTGAAAGCTCCTGTGAAAGCTTCTGTCTGTGAAAGCTTGTGTGTATAAAGAGTTCTCTGATAACGTGATCTCTTCCAAATGCACAAGCACTATACGAACCTAATTCTCGATCATGACGCGTTCATGCATGACTTTTCATCGCAACATTTATCATTCATCGTCATTCATCAACATAAATCATCCTACGATTTCTTGCTATCTTCTCCTTCCCAACTCTTTTCGTCTACTCCCTCCTGCTTTCCTTTCGGGCCACACTGTCGTCTAGTTTTCCTGTTTTTCTAGGTTTCAGTAAAGGAAGGACGGAAGGAAGGAAGGAAGGAAGGAAGGAATGAAGGAAGGAAGGACCGACGGAACGAAGGAACGAAGGAAGGAAGGGATGGAGGAAGGGAACGAAGGAAGGAAGCCAGGACGGAAGGAAGGAAGGAAGGAAGGAACGAAGGAAGGAAGGGAGGGAGAAAGGGAACAAGGGAAGGAAGGAAGAAAGGAAGACTATTGCTGCTGTTTCTGCTTTCGGTAAAACAGGGGCTCTTGCCAGCTTGCAAAGGCATGCGTGCTTTGTTGCCAAGGCTATGACAAAAAAACGAAGGTAGGATATAGGACATCGACAACAACAACAACAACAACAGCAACAACAACAACAACAACAACAACAACAACAACAAGAAGGACAAGAAAGGAAAAGGATCAGGACGACAAAAGCGACAACAGCCAGAGCCAGAGCCATGTTGTTCTCGTTCTGTTTTTCAAGTATGACAAAGATAAAGATAAGGATCAGGATAAGGACAACAACAACAACAACAACAACAGCAACAGCAAGAGCCAAAACCATGTCGTTCTGAGTCTGTTGTCATAAATATATATATATATATATACATCTATCTACCATCTATCCATCTATCTACCTGTCTGTCCCTCTGTCTCCTTATTTTCTCCACCAGCGTATTTTGAAACGTCTACTTTCAAACGTGTCCCTATCCATCCATTCACCTCTTCGTAGAATACCATTTACCTAATAATGCCGGGGACAGATGCAGGCTCCGCAACTCAGGGGTCCTGGCATAGCATTGTCTGAAACCGGCTTTTGCCAATTTCAAACTCTCTATCCATCCATTCATCATAGAATACCATCTACCTATCTACCGACTTATCATCATCTATCTGCCTAACGGCCCATCTGTTGATATGCCTATTTGTTCTCTTGATTCAAAAATGGAATTCCTGTAACACGAGCAGCTCGTGCAAAACTTCTTGCAAAAATAAGCTGATATTCGTGTCATGCATTCCCCCAAGAACGGACGTCGAAAGACGTTGAACACCAGCATTTGGATGCATTTGTTTCGAGACATCCCTCCAAAAATGAATGTTGAAGAGCTACAAATACACGTTTGTAGCTATACAATACAATATTTATTTAAATTTCTATTTATATTGCGCACAACCTTCCCGCAAAAACTTTGCCGTCGAGGAAGTGCTAAAATCCGACAGCTAGCTTGCTAGCTGGAGTTGGATTAGCTGTAGCTATGTATTGCGGGGAGATTGGACGCACCTCGCATGATTTTCATGCCGAGCTGGTTTCGGGCCCCCCCTGTTTTGGACATGATTTTTCATTCCGAACCTGACCCCTCCCCACACAGACAATAGAGATACAGACATGTATATAGTATATCTATATATATGTATAATATATCTATAAATATATAGGACACACACCCACACACATATATACACATATAGGACTTAAATATATATATATATATACAGGACAAATATTATATATATACAGGACACATATATATATATAGATGATGAAGCTATATGTATATATATATATATATACATATATATATATACATGTATATATATGTATATATGTATATATATATATGTATATATATGTATATATATACATATATGTATATATATGTATATATATGTATATATGTATATATATATATATATGTATATATGTATATATATATATATGTATATATATATATGTATATATATGTATATATATATATGTATATATATATATGTGTGTATATATATATGTATATATATATGTATATATATATATGTATATATATATATGTATATATATATGTATATATATATGTATATATATATATGTATATATATATATGTATATATATATGTATATATACATATATATACATATACATATGCTTTTACAGGAGATAGATATATAGAGATGATGAATATATATATATATACATATATATCTATATTTATCTACATAGTGTTACAAATAGCCTGTAGAATTATCGATATGTCGCCAGGCAGATGGAGATACTTAGATGTATTCATCATGGTCATATAAATATATAATACATAGAATATGTCATGGACAGGAACAAGGAAGGAAACGCCGAGAGAAAGAAATTCAATCAGATGGCTGCAAAGTGGCTCAACCGAAGCGCGTTCGGTTGGGGCACTTTGTATTTGGCAAGTAGGATGCTAGGAGGGTAATGTTAACGCTGNGAGGGTTGTGGAATGATTATGATGCATGCGAGCTAGCATCATGACACACTGCTGTTTACGTGTCAGCAACATCGAGTGGTAGGCCACATATTCTCTCAATACACATCTCTCCTTGCCCAACTAGTTTTCGTCCCCTTCCCTTTGGCCTCAAGTGCTGCAAAGACCAGGCAAACGAAAGATCCAAACTCCAAAATGCTGCGAATACCAGGCGAAAAAAAGGTCGAGACTCCAAAACGTTGCAAATAGCAGGTAAAACCGCCGCACCCAGAAAACAGAAAAAAAAAAAACAAAACAAAACGGGAAAAAAATCCAAAAAAAATGCAACCCAAAATACTTCAAGATATTTCAAAATATTCAACTACAGCATCATTCCGGGTCGTTCCACATGCTGTTTCATTTGTGTCCCATGTTCCGGAATGCCCTATCCTTGAGAACTCCGGGGTGCGGAGACTGTTGAACTCATGGCAGTATCTCATTTGTTTTTAGATTTGGTCATTTTTGTGTAACTCATGAAAACAATTCAAACGGCTCCCCACTTTCCACCTTCGCAGCGTTTGCCAGGTCCTGTGATCGATGTTTGACCTCAGCCTGCACATATGATGTCTATGATGTCTATTGAAAGTCTATTGTGTCTATGTTTCATATGTCGCATATGTACAGAAAAGCTGATAGTGTCAGCGGGAGGATTGTGCAAATGCATTGATAAATGCTGAAGTTTGAGAAAGGCATCCTGAAGTGCCATTGTGTGTGCTTGTTTTCTTCAGCATATTTATATATATATATACATATATCGTATCCCTCTCGATTTCCCAATCCTTCCCAATGTTTTCCGTCTCACAGCTGATCAGATCATGTCATGCCTTGTGATCCTTGGCAGATCTTGGCAGATCAATCTGGGTGGAGTTTTCTGGCATGCGCTCGCATCGCTCGCAATATGCCTTCAGAACTTCAAAATATGTCAGATCTCAGATCTCCTCATTCTGCACCGAAGGTCCCGGTTGGGAAAGGCACGGAAAGCTGGAAGAGCTTCAAAAGTCGAACGCCAATTTTTGCACAGGTAATCTGGATGCATGATGCCGCTTTGGCTCAGTTGCCACCTTGACATTTCTGGGCTGTACGAGTCAAGCAGACGAATGTCAGTTGACTTGTGAATTCCAGACCCAAAGTGACCATGTATCTCACTTTGGAAAATTAGCCGTCGAGTCATGTGAAATTTGCTTGTAAAGAAGCTCAGTCAAAGTAGCATTTGCGGATAATCCTTGCCCGTAGGTACATGTAAGTACCCATGTCTACAAATGTCCACAAGTGGAACAGCGAAGCAGGTTCAGCGCCAATTCCACATGAACTAGAGACTCCACAGGTCAACAGTACAGAAATTGCGAACTGACGTGCTGACGTAAAGCCTGAGCATGGCACTCTTCCAATAGCATGCTAGAAGAATCCACAAGATCAGAATAAATGGGATCGAAGGAAAATCATAGCAGCCATAGCAAACCTGGTGCCATGGATTCTGCTGATTGGAAGGCAGGATAATGCGGGCTTGGAATAGTGGCAAAATTGGGCATGTGAAAGTTTCTCGGAGCCGTTGACCTGGTTTCGTGAATGCTTCGAGTTGCTTAAGTTCATGTTTTTTCTCGGAATGACAACACTAGTCACTAGTCTTACCCAAAAATGCACGTGGCTATTTTAGCGTATTCTACCTTGAAACTTCCATGGTCTTTGCAGCAGTTGCATTCAACTTCTTTGCAGGCAATCCACCACTACTTGCAGGCTGAGTTTGGAATCCTCCGCCAGGTGCTCGCTCCGTCAAGCTGCAAACTGTACGCTGTGCCAATTTTCACAAAGCTCGGCTCAAATCACAACTCAATGCCACTCAATGAGTTGCTCAATGCCACTCTTCTTTGATTTTGTTGCCGTTTTGCAAACAGCATGCCGCAACACATCTCTTGACACGTGCCTTAACAGGAACTCTCAGACATTGGTCAGAAGCTAGGCAATTCCAGGCTGGAACTGGCATTATGGCAGAGCACAAGTTTATGTCGAGTAAGACCAGGTGTCCTTCAAAGATTTGGATTGCACAAATGCCGGCGTGGCAGAGACCTGCTTAATTCATTTTGATTCCAAGTTCATCCAAGTCCTTTTAATTAAGGTAATCGGATGCTTTTTGTCTTAGGGTCCGTGGCCAGGTCGGATGCAGAGAAAATGTCAAAGGATGTCTTCCAGCGGCGTGTGTTGCTTCGGCAGCACTTTCAAGTTTTCGTGATTTATTTACTTAGACAGATCTTACAAGAGAGCCATATATCAATATATATCATGTATCAATGCCATAGGCTGAATTTGCTTGGGTCCTGATACTCGACAAACTCTCAGTCTTGACAATATGATCCACTCATAGGGTCCGAGCATTTTGCCGCTGGGAAATTTGGCATTTCAGATTTGTTGCGTCCCATCAGAGGATACATTGTGTTTATATGTTGCTCATATGTTGTATATGTTGTATATGTTGTCACATCTTTTCGTAACGTCACGGGATGGATCTTGACGACAGGAGCAACGCCGTGATGAAACTGGAGAGATCCGACTCTATGCATCGTCCTGTGACCCCAGTCACGCGGAGAATTTCCCTCAGCGTTATGAGTCCACGGCCGCCGCAAATTTTGGAGCACGTGAAGCCCCTCGAGACCGACCGTGACGACTCTGACGACTGTAACAGTTTCAATGTTGAGAATGAAACAGAAAATCAATTGACTCGCTTCGATTCTGAAGTGGAGTCTGTCAATGAAGTCGTTGAGACAGAGATCCAGCCGGTGACTATGGATACTGGGGATGGATCTCAGCCCGTCATTGGAGATCTCATTGGCACCCCATCTCTACCAGGTGCCTGTCACAGTTTTGGCCAAACATGTACGCGTACGTAGGCTTTGCCGGACGGGACGAAGCCTTCATTGTGCCGGGCAGAGACTGCAAGTCTCACAGAGCTTCTCTTGTGAGTTTCAGTCATTTGAAGGTTGTTCACATGTTGTTCACTAGATCACTAGATCTTATTCTCGCTGTCTTGCAGGCTCTATGCCATCTGAAAGCAAAGACCATTTGACCAAAAAGAACTCAAAAAAGTTGGAACAGGCCAGGGCCCACGGCACGTGGCATGACACAAGTGTCATTATTCCAATGTAAAGATATGTAAAGATATGTAAAGACTGTAAAGATTAAATAGACCTTTGAACAAATGTGCGATGATTATTGATGCTGATTGATGCTGATGGGATGGTGCAGGCGTTTGTCGTGTTTCAGTCGACCAGCACTTGGCAGCTTGCAAATGTGCCAGGCAAGCCAAAAGTGGGCAGACAGCATGGAAAGCAGCCAGCAGAAGCTGAACCTGTTTGAACACAAGAAAGATACTTGATATGTTTATTATTGTTCTTATTTTTACTTGATCTGGTTTTAATCTCGTTTTGATGTCTGAATCTGCCTGAATTGTAGTTTGAGATTCGACAGAGACCCACAACATCAAAAACGGCACTTGAACAGTCTCTTTGCCTGCATGGTAAAAATCCTGCTACAGTATTTGAATAGCTGCGTTGTTTGGAAGAGCAGCTGTGGGACAGTCCTCTAAAGGCACTTTCAAGGCAGTTTCATTCTGTGTTTGCATCTCTTTGGCATCTCTTCTCCATTTTAGCCCATCCTTTCGCAGTTTGATCCGGTTTGATTTGGCCCTGAGGAAACCGCAGATGCCTTTGGTCGGGGAATGGGTTTGGTTTCGAGAGCAGAAGATGCCAAGCAAGAGAAATCCTTCTCTTCCAATTTCCATCGCCAGTGCTACAAGGCGGACCATCTTTGCACATGTGATCCAAACCCATCAAAATCCGTTTTGCGACGAAGATCTTCAACACAATGAATTCATCAAAGGAAGTTTAGAAGCCTATACTTCCGTGTAACGAATGGATTTCAAAGCACTGAAATGTCAAAAGCAACGGGATGTCAACAGCACTGGGATGTCAAAAGCACTGGGATGTCAAAAGCACTGCGATGTCAAAAGCAATGGGACGTCACAAGCACTGTCAAAAGCAACGGGATGTCCACAGCACTGGGATGTCAAAAGCACTGGGATGTCAAATGCACTGGGATGTCCACAGCACTGGGATGTCAAAAGCAACGGGATGTCAACAGCACTGGGATGTCAAAAGCACTGGGATGTCAAAAGCACTGCGATGTCAAAAGCAATGGGACGTCAAAAGCACTGTCAAAAGCAACGGGATGTCCACAGCACTGGGATGTCAAAAGCACTGGGATGTCAAATGCACTGGGATGTCAAATGCACTGGGATGTCAAAAGCAACGGGATGTCAACAGCACTGGGATGTCAAAAGCACTGGGATGTCAAAAGCACTGCGATGTCAAAAGCAATGTGACGTCAAAAGCACTGTCAAAAGCAATGGGATGTCAACAGCAATTGGGTGTCAAAAGCAATGGGATGTCAAAAGCAATGGGATGTCAAAAGCAATGTGATGTCAAAAGCAAAGGGATGTCAACAGCACTGGGATGTCAAAAGCATTGGGATGTCAAAAGCAACGGGGTGTCAACAGCACTGGGATGTCAAAAGCATTGGGATGTCAAAAGCACTGCGATGTCAAAAGCAATGGGGCGACGCCTCGCTTGGACCCCCCAAAGCCACTCGCTTGGACCCCTCTCGCCCCCCTCTCGCCCCCCTCCCCTCTCGCCCCCCCCTTCTTCCTGCCCTCTCGCCCCTGCCCTCTCCCCCCCCATCTCGCCCATCTTGATCCTCTCGCCCCCCTCGCCCCCCCAGCCCCCCCCTTAATTACTCCCCTTCTGGCCTCCCTTCTCTGTTGCTTTTGTGTGGCACACGTGGGTCATGGCACCGAGCTGTGTTTGGCGGCGCGCTTGGGTGCAGTTGATGTCGCTGCTGCCGCGCGTCGGACGTCTACATTTCAAATGTGGCTCGCCGTGACGACTGACTTCACTCACTGGTAACTCTGTCGTGGCGGGCGTGGTCCTGCCCTCTTGTGTGGGCACCCCTCTTGCCCCCTCTCGCCCCCCTCTAGTCCCTCTCTCTGGCTCCCATTCACCTTTCTGCAGCAGGCGGGGAGGTGACATCCACACTGCTTTTGTGTGCAGGCGTGGCACAGGTGGCACTGCGTTGGGTCGTTGATGTGGCTGACGCCGCGCCTCTTGTGCAGATATGGCGCCTGGTTACATGATGTGCAGATATGGCACCTGGCAACCTTTGAAAGAAAGTTGTAAGTTGTAAGTATCTGATGTGAGTCGAGTGTCCCCCCCAATAAACCCTAAATGGCTGGTTGTGAAGCAACCCCCCCTCCCCCCAATAAACCTTCAATGGGTAGTTGATCATATAGATCTTCCTAGGGGCAGAAATAGACGAGTAAGCTATGTTGCACCATTTGAAAGAAAGTTTAAGCATGATGTCAGTAGACTGTCGCCCCCCCCCAATAAACCCTAAATGGCTGGTTGTGAAGCAACCCCCCCTCCCCCCAAAAAACCTTCAATGGGTAGTTGATCATATAGATCTTCCTAGGGGCAGAAATAGACGAGTAAGCTATGTTGCAACATTTGAAAGAAAGTTGTAAGTATGATGTTGGTAGACTGCCCCCCCCCCCCATAAACCTTAAATGGCTGGTTGTGAAGCAAACCCCCCCTCCCCCCCAATAAGCCCTAAATGGGTAGTTGATCATATAGATCTTCCCAGGGGTAGAAAGAGGGTATGTATGATGAATTGATAAAGCGTCGTATCCCATGATAAATTTTCTCGCCCCCCTCTCGCCCCCTCCCAACCCCCTCTCGCCCCCTCTCGCCCCCTCTCGCCCCCTCTCGCCCCCTCTCGCCCCCCTATCCCAAAGCCACTCGCTTGGACCCCCCCTCTCGCCCCCTATCGCCCCTGTCGCCCCCTCTCGCCTCCCTCTCGCCCCCAAAAATGGGGGGGTCCAAGTGAGTGGCTTTGGGGGGGTCCAAGTGATCCCGTGGCCCGTCAAAAGCATTGTCAAAAGCAATGGGATGTCAACAGCAATTGTCAAAAGCAATGGGATGTCAACAGCAATGTGATGTCAAAAGCAACGGGATGTCAACAGCACTGGGATGTCAAAAGCACTGGGGTGTCAAAAGCAATGGGACGTCAAAAGCACTGGGGTGTCAAAAGCAATGGGACATCAAAAGCATTGTCACAAGCAATGGGATGCCAAAAGCAATGGGATTTCAAAAGCATTGGGATAGGTCAAAAGCAATGGGATACCAAAGGCGATGGCATGTCAAAAGCAATGTCTCGCACAATAGCTTCGTTTCAATATCTTCAACTTTCAGTTTTTGCGGAAAGCCTCGCGCGAAAGCTTCGGCTTCACATCTTCAACTTTCAGTTTTTGAGGGACGTCTCGCACGAAAGCTTCGGCTTCACATCTTCAAGTTTCAGTTTTTGCGGGACGTCTTGCACGAACTTCGGTTTCACATCTTCAAGTTTCGGTTTTTGAGGGAAGTCTCGCACGAAATGCGTGTTTGAAAGTTAGCGGGCGCACCAAATGCTGTGTTTTGCAGCACAAAACGCGCCTTGGAAGATGGGTGGGGAAGGTCGCGGATGGCCCCGGGTGTGCTCGGATCATGGTTGGCCCCGCATAGGAATTGATGGTTCAGGCGGTTCAGGCTTCACTTTGACAACTTCCAGCTGTTCGTTTTTGTAGGAAATCTTGCGCAAAAGCTTCGTTTTCACATCTTCCATTTTCTGTTTTTGAGGGAAGTCTCGCACAAAAGCTTTGTTTTCACATCTTCAACTTTCAGTTTTTGAGGGAAGTCTCTTAAAAGCTTCTGTGTGTAAAAGCTTGCTGCGTGCAAAAGCTTCTGCGTATAAAACCTTGCTGTGCATAAAGTTTTCTCAGTGTACACGCTTCTGTGTGTGAAAGCTTGCTGTGTGTAAACACTTCTCTGCGTAAAAGCTTCTCTCTCTGTGTAATGGCTTCTCTGCGCAAAAGCTTCTGCGTGTAAAAGCTTCTCTGTGTAAAACCTTGCTGTGTGCAACAGCTTCTCTGTGTAAAGGCTTCTCAATGTAAAAGCTTCTGAGTGAAAAATAGCTTCTGTGTGTAAAAGCTTGCTTGCAGAAGAGTTGAGAAAGGAAGAATAGACATGAGATGAGATGAGATGAGATGAAAAACGTTGACAAGACACAACATGAGATGAGATGGGATGGGATGACACAGAATGGTGACAGTGGGATGCAATGAGCAAGTCCAAGAGAAGCTGCGAGGCCACGCAAACAAATTAAATGAGAGAAGATCCTACATTCAAAATACTTGGCATCAGCTTGTCAAGTCAAGAGATTGTTGCCGCGAAGCAAAGAAGGCTTGCCAGCAACCTATAGGCACAGTCTTTGTTCCGCTCTATAGGCTATAAGCGTTTCAATTTTGAAACTTCCGCTCCCGGCTTGCCCTGGAACTACTTCTATAACTTAATGATAGTTAATTCCTGAAGTCCACAGGCTGAGAAATATCGAGCTTCGCCAGCTTCGCAGGTTGTGACCAGCAATTGCTTTGAGCTTTTGACCATCTTTTTGATCTCTTCTAGCGCTCTGCAAATTGGACTTTCGACCAACTGGATGGCCGAAAATTTGGTCGACACGACGTCTGCAGAGCACAGAATCATTGAAGTTGCCGGATTCTCAGTGCCGGCCTGTGCCAGTCTGTGCCGGCCTGTGCTGCCAATGAGAACTCAAGGTCCTCATGAGTTCAGATCCGTTGCCTCCTGCAAAGGCAAACCCGCAACATATCCAGGGGACCTATGCCATATATATACTGAGACGAAGGACTCAACTTGCTGCCATGAAAGTTGAATGGTAGAATGCT
>BGPT01001019.1:149094-161714 GCA_003297045.1 Symbiodinium sp. clade C Y103
TCCTCTCCTCTCCTCTCCTCTCCTCTCCTCTCCTCTCTCTCTCTCTCTCTCTCGCCTTCTTTATTCTCTCTTTCAGGAAACGTGCACCCTTTCCCACGAAATGAGGTTCCATGCCCAAAAACTGAGGTAAAGTTGCGGTTTCAAAGCGACGGCGGCAACGTTTTTGCACAAAATGAGGTTCGATGCGCAAAAGCTCAGCTAAAATTGCGATTTCAAAGTGAGGGCGGCAACCCTTTAACACGAAATGAATTTTGATGCGCAAACACGGAGGTAAAATTACGCTTTCATAATTTCAGCGTATGTAAAAGGGTCTGCGCGTAAAAGCCTCCGTGTGTAAAAGCGTCTGTGTGTAAAAGCGTCTGTGTGTAAAGGGGTCTGTGTGTAAAAGGTGTTTGTGTGTAAAAGTGTCTGAGTGTAGAAGCGTCTCTGTGTAAAAGTGTTTGTGCGTAAAATAAGCGTCTGTGTGAAAAAGCGTCTGCGTGTAAAAAGCATCTTGGTGTAAAAGGGTCTGTGTAAAAATGGTGTTTGTGTGTAAAAGCGTCTGTGTCTAAAAGCCCCTGTGTGAAAGTGTTTGTGTGTAAGAGCGTCTGTGTGTAAAAGCTTCTGTGCGTAGAAGGGGCTGAGTGTAAAAGTGTCTCTGTGTCAAAGCGTCTGTGTGTAAAAGCGTCTGTGTGTAAAAGTGTCTGTGTGTAAAAGGGTCTGTGTGCAAAAGGGTCTGTGTGTAAAAGGGTCTGTGTGTAAAAGGTGTTTGTGTCTACAAGCCCTTGCATGTAAAAGGTGTTTGTGTGTAAAAGCGTCTGTGTGTANAGGGTCTGTGTGTAAAAGGGTCTGTGTGTAAAAGGTGTTTGTGTCTACAAGCCCTTGCATGTAAAAGGTGTTTGTGTGTAAAAGCGTCTGTGTGTAAAAGGGTCTGTGTGTAAAAGGGTCTGTGTGTAAAAGTGTTTGTGTGTAAAAGGGTCTGTGTGTAGAAGCGTCTCTGTGTACAAGTGTTTGTGTGTAAGAGCGTCTGTGTGTCAAAGCGCTTGTGTAAAAAGGGTGTGTAAAAGAGTCTGTGTGTAAAAAGCATCTGTGTGTAAAAGGGTTTGTGTATAAAGGGTGTTTGTGTGTAAAAGCGTCTGTGTCTAAAAGCCTCTGTGTGAAAGTGTCTGTGTGTAAAAGCGTCTGTGTGTAAAAGCGTCTGAGTGTGTAGAAGCGTCTGTGTGTAGAAGGTGTTTGTGTGTAAAAGATGTTTGCGTGTAAAAGCATCTGTGTGTAAAAGGGTCTGTGTGTAAAAGGGTCTGTGTGTGTGTAAAAGGGTCTGTGGGTAAAAGGGTCTGTATATAAAAGGGTCTGTGTGTAAAAGGTGTGTGTGTGTGTGTGCACAAGCCCTTGCATGTAAAAGGTGTTTGTGCGTAAAATCGTCTGTGTGTAAAAAGCATCTGTGTCTAAAGGAGTCTGTGTGTAAAAGCGCATGTGTGTAAAAGGTGTTTGTGTAGAAAAGCGTCTGTGTGTAAAAGGGTCTGTGCGTAAAAGGCGTTTGTGTGTAGAAGGGTCTGCGTGTAAAAGCGTCTGTGTGTAGAAGGTGTTTGTGTGTAAAAGATGTTTGCGTGTAAAAATCTTCTGCGTGTAAATGCGTCTGTGTGTAAAAGGGTCTATGTGTAAAGCGTCTGCGTGTCAAAGCATCTGTGTGTAAAAGGTGTTTGTGTATGTAAAAGGGTCTGTGTGTAGAAGCGTCTCTGTGTAAAAGTGTTTGTATGTAAAAGCGTCTGTGTGTAAAAGCGTCTGTGTGTAAAAGCATCTGTGTGTAAAAGGGACTGTGTGTAGAAGTGTCTCTGTGTAAAGATGTTTGTGTGTAAAAGCGTCTGTGTGTAGAAGCGTCTCTTTGTAAAAGGTTCTGTGTGTAAAAGCGTCTGTGTGTGAAAGCGTCTCTGTGTAAAAGATGCTTTTGTGTAAAAGTGTCTGTGTGTAAAAGGTGTTTGTGTGTAAAAGCATCTGTGCAAAAAAGGAACTGTGTGTAAAAGCATCTGTGTGTAAGAGCGTCTGTGTGTAAAACCTTCTCTGTGTAAGAGGGTCTGTGTGTAAAAGTGTCTGTGTGTAAAGGCGTTTGTGTGTAAAAGGGTCTGTGTGTAAAAGCGTTTCCGTGTAAAAGGGTCTGTGTGTAAAAGTGTTTGTGTGTAAAAGCGTCTGTGTGTAGAAGGTGTTTGTGTGTAAAAGATGTTTGCGTGTAAAAAGCATCTGTGTGTAAAAGCGTCTGTGTGTAAAAGGGACTGTGCGTAGAAGGGGCTGAGTGTAAAAGTGTCTCTGTGTCAAAGCGTCTGTGTGTAAAAGCGCCTGTGTGTAAAAGTGTCTGTGTGTAAAAGGGTCTGTGTGCAAAAGGGTCTGTGTGTAAAAGGGTCTGTGTGTAAAAGGGTCTGTGTGTAAAAGGGTCTGTGTGTAAAAGGTGTTTGTGTCTACAAGCCCTTGCATGTAAAAGGTGTTTGTGTGTAAAAGCGTCTGTGTGTANAGGGTCTGTGTGTAAAAGGGTCTGTGTGTAAAAGGTGTTTGTGTCTACAAGCCCTTGCATGTAAAAGGTGTTTGTGTGTAAAAGCGTCTGTGTGTAAAAAGCATCTGTGTGTAAAAGGGTCTGTGTGTAGAAGCGTCTCTGTGTAAAAGTGTTTGTGTGCAAAAGCGTCTGTGTGTAAAAGGTTCTGTGGGTAAAAGGCGTTTGTGTGTAAAAGGGTCGGGGTGTAAAAGCGTCTGTGTGTAGAAGGTGTTTGTGTGTAAAAGATGTTTGCGTGTAAAAAGCATCTGTGTGAAAAAGGGTCTGTGTGTAAAAGAGTCTGTGTGTAAAAGCGTCTGTGTGTAAAAGCGTTTGAGTGTGTAAAAGCGTCTGTGTGTAAAAGTGTCTGTGTGTAAAAGGTGTTTGTGTGTAAAAGCGTCTGTGTGTAAAAAGCATCTGTGTGTAAAAAGCATTTGTGTGTAAAAGGTGTTTGTGTGTAAAAGGTGTTTGTGTGTAAAAGCGTTTGTGTGTAAAAACGTTTGTGTGTAAAAGGTGTTTGTCTGTAAAAGCGTCTGTGTGTAAAAGCGTCTGTGGGTAAAAGGGTCTGTGTGTGAAAATGTTTGTGTGTAAAAGCGTCTGTGTGTAAAAGTGTCTGTGTGTAAAAGCGTCTGTGTGTAAAAATCATTTGTGTGTAAAAGGGTCTGTGTGTAAAAGCGTCTGTGTGTAAAAACGTTTGTGTGTCAAAGCGTCTGTGTGTAAAAACGTTTGTGTGTAAAAGCGTCTGTGTGTAAAAGGGTCTGTGTGTAAAAGTGTCTCTGTGTAAAAGTGTGTGTGTGTGTGTGCGTAAAAGGGTCTGTGTGTAAAAGGTGTTTGTGTGTAAAAGCGTTTGTGTGCTAAAGCGTCTGTGACATCCCTTTTCTTTTTGGCATCATCGTATTTTTCTTGTTTTTTGTTTCATGCTATAAGATGTTCATACTTACACCTCTCACTATGCTCCTCTACGCTCTCGGGCCATCCGTTGTCTAATTGCTCTTTTGATGGATGATCAAATTTCATCTCGCTGCTGTTTGTTCATCTGGCGCATCGTTGATTTTCCACTGTTTGTTTCTGGAGGCGTGTTGATAAATAACCTGGTAGTTTTTGAACCGTTTTTTTCGCTTATCATACCCGTTAGTTAGAAGTTGCACACGTCAGGTAGAAGTTGTGCACATCAGTGAGAAATTCTCATCGAATGACCATATAACCTTTTGGGGGTGGGGAAAATGGGGGGGTAGTGCAGGGGTGGGGAGGGGGGGGGCAAATCATCAAACCAATACTATGCTGTATGATTTTGTCCTGCGCTTGCACATATACTTGATGCTACGCTGTAAGATCTTCTCTTGCACTTGCACACACGCTTGATGCTACGCTGTAAGATCTTCTCTGGCACTTGCACACACACACACATGCTGCTACGCTGTAAGATCTTCTCTTGCACTTGCACACACACACACACATTGGATGCCTTTGAACAACAAGGACTGGTCCAAAGGTGGTTTGAATCATCACTGATTCTGTACATGCATGCCTTTGTTCGGCGCTACCACCTACCGGTCGACGCAGATTTGAAGTCTGAGCTTGGCAAATGGAAGTGAAAAAGAACCGCGCCTCAATGAGTGGTTCCACCACTGGTTGCCACAAAATTACACAAAATACAGTATGAATGAAATGGTACCGAAGACAGAAATGACACCAGGTTAAATGCCAACACGTGACCTTGTTTCAGCTCAGCCTGCCTATCCATTTTCCTTGCCAGTTATCAATTTCCAAAATACAGCCAATTGCAAAACATTATCGATTTAGATATCAAACTCATTGTTTTAGCATGTTTTAGTCATTTCTTGTTGTGTACAGTAATAGATCCCTCTCTCCCTGAGGCAGCAGATGTCTCCCACCACTTTGCTTCGCATAGCTCGAGTCCTGAGAGCTGTGAGGGTGCTTCGTCATTCCCTCAGTTATAGCGACAAAAACACATTGAAACACAGAGAGTCACGGAACCACAATACCTTTCTGGGCATCTTTGTTTCGCATTGTATATCTATGTCTATATGATATATCTATACATGCACAGGTATATTAGTATTCATATGTCTATGAATACAATTCACTACATATGCTGTATATGTTCCATAAATTGCCATAGTGGATAGTCACACGATGTCACAAGCATCTGCCAAGCGAGGAATTCTTCGAATCGCTCTGATGGCGGAGGACCTCCGCCTCCTCGTGAGCTGCTTGCTCTATTGAGCCTCGGCAACGAATTCGTCTCGACAATCCATGCCATCGCCACACCTTCGCCAAAAAATGTTTTGCTCCAAAGGTTCGTCACTTTTTTTCTTACTTTTTTTACATTTCACATATTTTTGCAGTTTCGCATTATCTTCCATTCATATGTCCGCTTTGGCCAGATTCACTTGAAGAGACCAAATGTGACGAGTATGTGACCAAGGTTCCAAGCCTTTCTTTTGGACAGCAGTGTTGCTGGGCCTGATGATATATATTGTTGCCATATATCTGACGCAAATTGTATTAGTCTATCGGGTGGAGGGCGACATCGGTCTGAGCTTGGAGCCCTACTTCGGTTCAGTACCACAGCACGGAGTCCCAGAGGGAGTCCCAGCATATGGTTCTTTGTTTTACTGCGAAAAGTGTGGTGTTTTACTTCTGTTTTCCAAGCAAACGGCACCGGATATCGGTGGATTCACGAAGAAAATGAAGACATGACGTTTGATATTTGGAAGTATTTAGACGATTTGAAGAGGACCTATGTTGGTCGAAAGGATCAGTTGCAAGGCCAAGACTATCCAGTGCAGCCAAGGTCCATGCTATCTCTGTTCCAGGGCATGACCGGTGGAATCGACTGGGAGAATATGGTGTTCCTTGGGTTGAAACATATTGAGACACTGATAACTCTGATAAGCATGTCTACATCCATCCAAGTTTGACTTGACCATTGAATCTACATGTTCTACATGAATGGCTATGATGCAGTCAAATTTGTTGCTGGTATGGACTTTAGTGTCTCAACATGTTCGGAATGTTTTTGTGTGGGTCAAAACAAGACCGATTCGCGAAGTATCTCAGGACACCGGTCTTCCGAGACATTTCCACCCTAGCAGCTTGGAAGCAGACACAAATAGAATGAAACACATATCTTAGACATAAAAGTTCTGAATATTTTGTAATGAAATCAGTTCCACATTTTGGGGGTTCGATTGAGTGCTGCTCTTGGAGTGCTCAGGCTGGCATCATGCTGGTGTTATTCATGGCCTCTTCCTCAGCCATTGAACGTGTCATTAACTCCCTGACCCACCACAGAGTTCACCCAGCATTGCCCGCTTTAGTCTTTCTTGTCTCATCTTGTCCCATCTTTCACCATCAGCTCAGTTCTCTTGGTTTTGGTTCTTGCAATTCTGTAGTCGTCTTAGATTGTTGATTTGCATTTGATTCAGCGTTCGCAGCTGTTCTAGGTTTCCCTCATCAAGTAATCAAGTATCAATATTTCCAGTGTGGGGATGACTAGAGCTGCAGAATGCTGCAGACATATTGGCAGAATACAGGCCGCCGGGATTCCCACCACATGGGATGAAATCGGATGAAACAGGATGAATTTATGGTCATCACATGTCTTGCATGTCGTTTTGCATGTCGTTTTGCATGTCGGTTTGCATGTCGTTTTGCATGTCGTTTTGCACGTGGTTTTCCATATTTTTCCATATGGTTTTGCATGTGGTTTGGGGGTCTAGGCCTTTGCCATCCTCGGAGTGATGTGCCTCAGCTGATGTCTTTGACACGTCTTTAACCTCAAAGTTGCCTAGCAACAGAGGAGTAGCGAGCATCAGCAGATATCAAAATAAAAGGCATATCAAAGGCATATCAAAGGTTCAAAAAAGTTGTGGATGGATGTTCTTTTGAATCTTTTTTGGATGGGATCGGTGCAGGATGAGGATCAAATGCCACAAGCAAAGAACTTCTGCAGTCTAGAGCTTTCACACAGAAAGGTCTAGAAAGAATTTAGAAAGAACATGAAAGGACGAGGAGAGGTGTTTTTGAGAGCGCATAGCCTGATCGTAAGCGCTTCGAGGAATGTGGTGACAGGCACCTTTGCCGCGAACTCAGCACTGGAGAGATGAAATCCCAAGAAGTTCAGAGAGTCTGTGACGAGACCGTCAAAGATCTTCACGAAGATCTGTGAGACCGTCAAAGCAGCGAGAACTTCGACTGTTTTGACTCATTTTGACTCATTTTGACTCCATTTCTGTCTGGACACAGAGAAGTGCAGAGATGCAACGCACAGCAACGAGATGGACCAAAGTTTGCATCCGATGAGGTGCAAAACGCTATTTGCAGAGCAGAGGAGGTGAAAGACATGCAGAGGGTCACTGGCCGTGCAGATCTATGATGATCTATGCACACGTCCATTCCTATCTGCAGTCACCAAGATTCATCTGTTGGAGTTTTTGCGATGTGACAAATTGGTCAATTTGTTATAGTTATAATTTGTTTTTGGTTTACATTTGCAGTTCGAGTCTCCCTGGCTCCCTGAGGCAATGAAAGCTCGCCGGTTATTCAAATCGCTTGATGATGACGAAACTGGACAGATTTCCTTCAAAGAGATTCTGAACCACACAAAGGACTCTCTGTGGGTTTCCTGAGTCCAAGTGAGTGTTGTTGAGTTGTTGATCTGTTTTTTTTTTCCATATTCCTAGAGTTTTAAATTAGCCCCGAGGCTCCCCGAGGATCCCAGAAGCATATCCAGCAATGAGACAGAGATTCCAATATATTGCGCATGCCTTCACTTTCAATGCTCAAGGAAAGGCTATCTGTTTTGCACTCTATCTAAGTATTGGCTGGCAGAATGCTCGAAAAACCGAGATTCGAATTTGAACCGGAAAAGGCACCATGGAAAGTTGTAATGGTCTTGCAATGGTCTTGCCTCAGACCGATGTTGAAGACTGTTAAAGGCAATACTGTGATTACTGTAAGGGATGCTGCAGTCCACTTGAGGCCAGATTCCAAGCTGAAGTAGCAGTTTGAAAGCACAAAGAACGGCTCGTTGATTTGGAAACATGTGGCAACTCGAGTTATGTTTCAAAAACCAGACTTGCGATGGTTCAGTGATCCGTTCTTCAGTCTTTCAATTCCAAAGGGTTTTATCAGAGCATGCGTTTAACTGGCATGTTTCGGGCTGGAGCCTGCTTTTCTGAGCATTCATTTCTCTTGGAGTTGGACTCATTTTGTAGACTGAACAAATGGGAATTTGTAGTTATGGCCTGGCCTAAGTACAAATTTCCAGCAATTCAACATCAAGTTAACAAATTAGAGTGTTATAATTCTCCCGGCAAGAGATCCCAAACAGTGTTGGGGGGTGAGGATCATGTATGATAATGTATGAGGATGTATGACAACGTATGATGATGATGATGATGATGATGATGATGATGATGATGATGATCTATGCAAGAGACCTCTTGGCAAGATCCCTGCAATAGAGATCTATGCAATGTCGCTGTACAAGATCTCCAAAAGAGGTGTATTGGCAAGACCTCTGTACAGGATCTCTCTAGTAGCTCTCTTGGAAAGATCTCTTTATGACATCTCTGTAGAAGCTGTCTATAGTAGCTCTCTTGGCAAGATCTATGCAAGGGATTTCTTGGCAAGATATCTGTAGGAGATCTCTAAAAGAGGTCTCTTGGCAAGATTTCTGTACAAGCTCTCTGTAAGAGGCCTCTTGGCAAGATCTCTGTACGACATCTCTGTAGAAGCTCTCTTGGGAAGATCTATGCAAGAGACCTCTTGGCAAGATCCCTGCAATAGAGATCTATGCAATGTCTCTGTCAAAGATCTCCAAAAGAGGTGTATTGGCAAGACCCCTGTACAGGATTTGTCTAGTAGCTCTCTTGGCAAGATCTCTTTCTGAGATCTCTGTATGAGATCTCTATAGTAGCTCTCTTGGCAAGATCTATGCAAGGGATTTCTTGGCAAGATATCTGTAGACGATCTCTATGAGAGGTCTCTCGGCAAGATCTCTGTACAAGCTCTCTGTAAGAGGTCTCTTGGCAAGATCTCTGTAGAAGCTTTCTTGGGAAGATCTATGCAAGAGACTTCTTGGCAAGATCCCTGCAATAGAGATCTATGCAATGTCTCTGTACAAGATCTCCAAAAGTGGTGTCCTGGCAAGATCTCTTTGCAAGATCTAAGAGATCTTTCGGCAAGAAGTTGCGAAATCGTAATTTTACACCAATTTTTGATGTTCGACCTTCATTTTGTGCGAAGGGTTGCAAAATGCGATTTTACACCAGTTTTTGGGACTCGAACCTCATTTCGTGCGAAAAGGTTGCATCTGAAGTTGCAAGATCGCAATTTCACAACAGTTTTTGATCCATTTCGTGCGAAAGGGTTGCATCTCAAGTTGCAAAATTCGCACCGTGCCACAGAGCAAGAGCGATCCGATGCGCGCAAAGTGACGAGAGGGTCGCGCGAGCACATGTTGGATTTTCACAAAACATTGCGCGCACCACGAAAAATGAACATTGAAAATGTCAAAAACGACGTTTTACCTAGGTCTCAGCCACTTTTCTGTCGAGGTCCACGAAGTCCTGCACCTGCCATGAAAAATGAGCCCGAGGTCATCGAAGTCCTGCGCCTGCCATGCGAAATCATCATTATGTCCAACATCAAAATCGACGACAGCTTCGTCTGCCACACGACACGGGCATGGCTCAAAAAGCGAGCACAGCACGCTGGTAAAAGGACACCTTTCGAAATAACGAAAATCTAACCGCAAATCCGTGCCAGCCTGCGCAATCGAAACACACGTGGACATCCCACAGGGGAACTTTTATACGAGAATTTATAGGACATATGCGCGCCCCAATCCGGGCCCCGAAACCCGGCGCAAACTTTTCGAAACGAGACGATGAAACACATTATACGGAAATTGGCAAAAAAAATGCGAGCACCTCGACCGAACCAGGCCTTTACCATTTTCCGGCAAGAGACCCCAAACAGTGTGGGGGTCTGAAGATAATGTTTGGTAATGTATGAGAATGCATGGCCATATTTGATTTTGTTGAGGAGGAGGAGGAGGAGGAGGAGGAGGAGGAGGAGGATGATACTGTTGCGGACGATGATGTTAATTGAAGATGATGGTGTTGAGGATGATGAGGCGCAGGAGGATTATGTTGAGGATGGTGAGGTGGAAGATGATGATGTTGAGGAGGATGAGGATCAGGATGATAATGCGGAAGATGAGGTTGAGGATGATGATGGTGTCCTGGCAAAAATTTCTGTACAAGGTGTCTTTTAGAGGTCTTTTGGCAAGATCTCTTTATGAGATCTCTGTAGAAGCTCTCTGAACAGCTCTCTTGCAAAGATCTCTGTAAGAGACCTCTTGGCAAGATCTCTGCAACAGATCTCCGTGCGTCTCTATACAAGATCTCCAGAAGAACTCTTGGAAAGATTTCTGCAAGAGACCTCTTGGCAAGATCTCTGCAACAGATCTCTGTGCGTCTCTGTACAAGATCTCCAAAAGAAGTGTCCTGGCAAGATCTCTGTACAAGCTCTCTATAAGAATCTCTTGGTAAGGTCTCTGTATGAGATCTCTGCAGAAGCTCTCTTGGGAAGATCTATGCAAGAGACCTCTTGACAAGATCCCTGCAATAGAGAACGATGCAATGTCTCAGTACAAGATCTCTAGGCAAGCCTCTGTACAGGATCTCTACAGGAGGTCTCTTGACACGATCTCTTTTTGACATCTCTGCAGAAGCTCTCTATAGTAGCTCTCTTGGCAAGATCAATGTAAGGGACTTCTTGGCAAGATCTCTGTAAAAGATCTCTGTAAAAGATCTCTATGAGAGGTCTCTTGGCAAGATCTCTCTACATGCTCTCTCCAAGAGGTCTCTTGGCAAGATCTCTGTAAGAGACCTCTTGGCAAGATGTTTGCAACATATCTCAATGCAATGTCTCTGCGCAAGATCTTCACAAGAGGTGTCCTGGCAAGATCTCTTCACAAGATCTCTCTAAGAGATTTCTCGGCAAGATGAGATCTCTGTAGCACCTGTCTATAGGAGTGCATGCTCTCCGCAAGAGCTCTCTTGGCAAGATCCCAACAGATCTCTATGCAAAGTCTCTGTACAAGATCTCTACAAGAGGCCTCTTGGCAAGATCTCTGCACAAGATCTCTATAAGGGCTCTCTAGACAAGATCTCTATATAAGACGTCTCTGTCGCAAGATCTCTGCACGGAAGCTTTTGCTTGCACACGCAGAAGTCTCTACACATAGAGCTTTTACACAGAGAGGCTTTACACAGAGGAGCCTTTACACACAGAAGCTTCTTGCACACAGAAGCGTTTACACAGAGACATCTTCAGTTTTTGAAGTTCGGTCTCGATTTCGTGCGAAGGGGTTGCATCTGAGGTTGCATCTGAAGTTGCAAAATTGCGCTTTTTTTACACCATGTTTTTGAAGTTCGACCTCCATTTCGTGCGAAAGGGCTGCATCTGAAGTTGCAAAATTCGCACCGCGCCACAGCGAGAGCGATCCGATGCGCACAAAGTGACGAGAGGGTCGCGCGAGCACATGTTGGATTTTCACGTTTACCTTGGTTTCCGCAACTTTTTTGTCGAGGTCCACGAGGTCCACGAAAAATGAGCCCGAGGTCATCGAAGTCCTGCGCCTGCCACGCGAAATCATCATCATGCCCAAATCAAAATTGACGACAGTTTTACAAAAGGCCACCCTTTAAAAACGTCGTCTGAGTTCACCGAATACTGCGCCTGCCACGAAAAATGACTTCCAAAAGCACCTCTCATTTTGAGCCACGCCTGCCAACGTTTTAGCAACGTGCAGAATGTCCCACGCCTGTCAAACTTTTTGAAAAGTGTCATTTGTCCTGCGCTTGCCACACGAAACGACGTTTCAGACCTCCAAATGCCCCGGGTGTCCCATGCCTGCCACACGAAACGGACATGGCTCAAAAAAGCGAGCACGGCACGCTGGTAAAACGACACCTTCTGACATGACGAAAATCCAACCGCAAATCCGTGCGAGCCTGCGCAGTCGAAACACACGTGGACATCCCACAGGGGAACTTTTATACGAGAATTTATAGGACATATGCGCGCCCCAATCCGGGCCCCGAAACCCGGCGCAAACTTTAAAAAAAATGCGCGCACCTCGACCGAACCAGGCCTTTACCATTACCGTAAGACTCCCTCAGTGTGGACACACTGTTTTGGGAATTACCGTAAGAACCCCTCAGTGTGGACACACTGTTTGGGGGGGAAAAGTGTCGTTTTGATCGGTGTCTTGAAAGATCTTGAAATCATCGTATTGAAGGACAGAGAAGTCCTGGCATTTTTCCGGGATTTGGATATTGAGCCAAGCGAGGCCAAGTTCCTCTTTGACATGCTAGCCTCCCGGCCAAACAAGGCAAGTACATCATGAACAACTTGATATGTGATGAGAAATCAGGAGCGTTTCCCCGGTGTCCGGTGTCAGGTAGTTGTCCAGCTGATAGGAAGCTGCATATACGGGCTTGTGTTTTTACTGTCAAGATCTGTCAACGAAATTCCCTGTGCACTTGGCTGCCCATTGAAGGCAACTTGGGATGAAATCTGACCAATTTGACCCAACTTGATTAGATATGCCAGATGTGCAGCTGCAGGATGCTGCAGATGCACAGGGATGATTCTGCTGTCTTTGGACATCTTTGGACTCAGGACATCAATCAGAGCGGCAGCATCGATTTCGAGGAATTCTTGCTGCTTGGATCTGCTTGGGTCTTTTTATTGCCTTGTTATTGCCTTGTTCTTCCAAGACCGGGGATTTATATATATATATATATATTTGTTTATTTCAGTGTGTTTTATGAAGTTGCTGCGCTGGAGGATTTCAGACATGTTCCAAACAGTCAGCAACTTGGCAAGTCAGGAACGGTTGCATTCGACTGCAAGGGACTGCAAAGGACTGGCACTTGGCGGGAAGAGTGAGGGAAGCTCAAGCATGGTCAATCCCATCTTCAAAGATGTTGGCGCCAAACCCCACGTTTGACCACACCCCAAATGATATAATGATATATGTTCCCTCACAACAACACGTTCGTCACACCTCAGGATTGCA
>BGPT01001019.1:161722-181885 GCA_003297045.1 Symbiodinium sp. clade C Y103
ATGGCTCAAACCAGCCAATTGGTGACCATATCCACTTGTGGTTACACAAAGGATTGAGCGCCAGAGATAGAGCGCCATGGTCCGGGGCTTGGAGTAGGTCCAACTGGACGGCGCAAGTCAGGACTGATGTATGAATGGGGAAGATCCAAGATGGCATTGGATTTTAGATCCACTTATTCGTTCAATATCTTCCACACGGGATCAAAGCACGTATCTTCATAAGGGGTCAAATCCACCACCCCCTCTGAACAAATATGTTGACTGACTTATTAACTTCCACTTGTCTTGATAAAGGAACAAATCCGCCACCTTCTCTGAACAAACATGCCAAATAGTTTATTAACTCCCACTTATCTTCATGAGGGATCAAATCTGCCATCCCCTCTGAACAAATATGTTGACTAGTTGATGAACTCCCACTTATCTTCATAAAGGATCAAATCCGCCACCCCCTCTGAACAAATATGTTGAATGGTGTATTAACTTCCAGTGATCTTCATAAGGTGTCAAATCCGCAAACCCCTCTGAACAAATATGTCGAATGGTTTATTAACTGATGATGCTTACGATGATAGTGAAGATGATGAAGACGACGACGACGATGATGGCGATGGTGATGATGATCATCATCATCATCATGATGAAGATGATGATCATGTCCCGTCCGGTCGATTTCCGGGGCGGTCAAAGGTAGGGTTTGCAGCGAACATGTTTAAACTGCGATTTCACGTTTGTATGTTTGTAAACAAATATGGTAATATTAATATTCGTATGTGTAGTATGGATGGAATATTTGTGTTGATGTGTATCGCGTGACAGGCGATTGATATGCTGGTGGTGACTCGAGAGACCAGACTAGCTTTTGAGCAGCTCTCTGGCCACATGCGACGATTTCAGGCGGGAAGTGTTTGATTTTTTCTCTCGTTGTTTCGTTTTTCGTGATTCACATCGTTCAGATCGTGATCTCAATGAAATCTCAATGGTAGATAAATGTAGATAAATCAATGAGTCAAGATGAATCAAGATGAGTCAAGATCAGTCAATGAGTCAATGAGATGGGCCAAGCCGAAACGGGCCAAATGATCTCGACGATGTCGAAATGGATCTGCAGGCAGAGCTTTCGGTCCTGACGGAAAAACTCATGGGGTGGAAAGGCCACTGATGGGAATCCTGGCGCCTTCCTGTGTTTCCAACGGATTTCCAACGGATTTCCAACGGATTTCCAGCAGATTTCCAACGGATTTCCAACGGACTTCCAACGGCTTTCCAACGGATTTCCAGAATGTCAAGAAAAAAAAGGCCAGAGATGGCCAGAGATGGCGAGAGTGTTTATTGTGCAACACGGTCAATTCAGCTGAGCTGCTGTCCATCTCAAAAGTCCGACGGTTTTTGCATCCACCTGGCCGGAGTTTTGAGCAAAAGTGACATTTTGTGACATCTTGTGATTGCTGTGACTCCAAAGAGGAGAGGGGTAGCACTAATCACAGTATGTATCGAGGACAATCTCAGACAAAATGTTGATGATACACAGTATAAGGCTTAGATAGGCTGCGTATGTTTTCAAATCGTGACCATAGTTGCTATTTGTTGCTGTTGTTTTTGACGCAGCTCAGTGTTTCAAAATACCGAGTTGATTGAGTTGGCTGCATTTAATTCCGTGCAATTGGCGCAATTCATACGTATTTCGTACGTTTTCAATACGTTTTTTCGTACTTCCAAAGGAAGCAAGCGGCATACCCGAAGCGAACACCTGAGGTGCATGGGTCCAGAAAAGACTGAAACTGAGTCAGGCAAAGCGGCAATGTGCAAGGACGTGCAAAATGATTGCGAAGTGAGAATTTATGAAAAAATTGATTGAAGTGAGAATATGAAAGAATGTAGAATTACAAAGTGATTTGCAAAAATTGCAAATTGCAAAGCTGGCTGCACAGAGCTCGGGCTCAAGATCTGACAGCTGGGCGCGAAGATCCAAGGCGGGAACGGAGCCTAACTTTTCGCCATTGAAAAACGAAGATAATGATACCTGCAACTGCCTTGCCGTGATTTCAACTGACAAGTGGATTTTGTACAAATTTGGGTTCCTCAGTGAAAATTATTGCTGACAGTGGTTTTCCCCGTTCGTTAACCGTAATTACCTGATAAAGGCGTTCAAATTGCGCTCACATTGCGTTCAGATAGCGTTCACACCCATTCAGACAAGACATCCACGCAAAAAACCATTCAGCAACGAACATCCATGAAAAAATACGTATCTCAGAGTAAAATATGCGTAAAGGTGTATTTTTTTACAAATTCAGAATGTCAGTGGAAATTCTCAAAACGCGGCAGTACTAGGTAGAGAATATGTGAATGATAATGACATATTCATCAGATAATACATGTATATATTTATATATACGCATATATATATATACATACAAATAATATGTCACTGATGTCATCTTGAGATATACAATTAATTGTTGATGATACAGCAATCACATTATATAGGGATATAAATATACATCTGATGTAGAGACTTATATACATCTGAAACAGCTTCTAAAGCACATCTGGTGAAGTGAGATATACATCTGATACACATCTGGTGATGACTAGTGACATGGAGATTTCACTGTGCCAAGATCTGCGAAAATATCTGGGAAATTTTCTGAAAGTCTGGGAGGAGATCTTGCACCGGACACATCCATCACGTCCTCAGATTTGCACAGTGCGCCCAAACCTCTATTTTTGCTTTCCAACTGGAAGGTCCGTGGCCGAAGCCATGACGGAAATGGATGGAGTCATCCGGGAGCACGAGGTGGGTCTCACTAAAGCAATCTAAAGCATATACAGTTCCACTGTACGGACCCGTACCTTGCAGGTCCTGGCATTATGAGATGCTTCTTATGCAGGGCGTCATTGTTGGACGTGTGTAGATTTGCTAACTTATCTTAACTCATTGTTAGTTTATGTGAGTTTGGTTTGTATCAATTGAATTCAATTGAATTCAATTGACCCGATTCCACCGGCGCACACCAGTTTGTTTTGTTGCTGGTTTGGGCCATCTGGGGCCGGGAGGTCTACTTTGCCACATTGGCGGAGCAGGCTGAGCGCTATGACGAGATGGCCGAACACATGAAGTCAGCCGAAGCCCCGATCAGATCCCGGTGAGTGATCCCTTGGTGATCACATCTTGGCGTGATCACTTGGCACATCTTGGCACATCTTGGCACATCTTGGCACATCTTGGCACATCTTGGCACATCTTGGCACATCTTGGCACTTTTCATCGTCGTTTCCGTCGTTTCCTGCAGCGTGCATGCAGATGTTGAAGTCCTTGAGAAGGCGGAATCACAGAAGAGGAAATCACCGAGCACAGAGAATCGATCCAGATGAGAATCGATCCAGGTCTTGGTGTTGTTTCGATCTCTTTGGTATTCTTTCGTAGATTCTTTCGTTGCTGCATTCGTTCCAAGGCTGCTTTGTTTGAGCAAGAGTTGGATGCTGAGGACCCCACTCACAGAATACCCCACAGAATGGACAGAATGGACAGTATGGACATTGCATTTAGCATGATATAGCGAATGGACCACTCATTGAATCGTTCGTTTTTTCTAGATGTTAGATTATTACTACCGGCCGAGTGTCCACTTGCTGATTCCCTCAAGAATTGCTGACAGACTGCACCTAGTCCTTGTACTCTTTGTCACATTGTGGTATAGCCATGTATAGCCTGTCTTGAACAGACACAGGTATGTCTGTACTGCATTGTCTAGTCAAGAACTGTCTAGACCTTCTGACTCTTAGAGAATAAGAAGTGACATGTTGCATGGTGAAAGCCTTCCAAAAATATCAGGTATAAGTCGGTATGAGGTTGACCTCACACTTCACAGATCTTCACAGATCTTCACAGCACTGAGCGTCACAGGAGCGAAATCTACTTGCGGTTGCTTTCAAGCAAGCCGCCAACAGCTTATCAACTGGCCAGATGAAGGGATTTGCAATCTGGCCAACCGACACTGTTTATTTTCCAATGCAAGAGCATGGCCATTAAAAGGGCAGTGTGAGAAAGCATGCGTCTATGGTCCTGCATTTGAGCTGCCGTTTCTTGGCATCCTTCAACACCGGTCACTTTTTCACTCCTTGTGCCCCAATTCTCTACCACGTAGAAATCTGTAGAACTCTGCTCTCTGGCATCTGCAGCAGTAAATGGTAGCAATGTTGGCAACGCTGCTGTCTAGTCCCAACCCAGCAGATTGTGAAACCCAGCACATGATTGTACACTAAATTGCGTTCCATGATGTTCCATGACTGCAGTTGGTGCTGCCCATTGCATGCAATCGTTCCCACATAAGCTGGGCCACAGGGCGATGCCAACTTCCTTGGTTCCCATGCGAAAGTTGAATTCGCGAAGATTTATTGTAGATGATTGTAGATGATTGTAGATGATCAATGAAGTGACTACTATTTCTAACATCTTCTAATAACATCTAGTAACTGTATTTTGGTGCCATGAACTACTACAGCTGCTACGGTGCACAACAGCAGACACTGGCTGCATGGCTGCTTTGATTGATCGAGTTTGAGGTTGGCCAACGCAGATGTGCCTGGCGAATTGTTTGTGCGGCAGAACAGGAGGAGCAGGTGGGTAGCGAAGCAGTTTTTGTTAATATTTTTTGCACCCTTCAGAACTCTTCTTGAGCAAAAATTAATCCACAACCGTCCAAGACTTATAGGTCTTATAGGTATAGGTTGCTTCAAGTTTGGTATGTTTTTGAAGTGACATTGTGTTGGAATGCTTCAAGTTGGTGCAACAGTTGCATCAAACTGCAAGGACCTCTTGAAGTTGTTTGCGTTTGTATTTGGATCGAAACACACACACACACTGCTGATGTGTTGTATGCCAGGCAAAAGGAAACCACATGACCACAGCCAGTGCTCGTGGTTACCGAAAAAAGGCTGCAGCCATGAGCATCGCATTCTGCATCAATGTTTGCAATGAGCTTCTAGTCATGAAGCTTTGTGAAGCTTTCTGAAGCTTTGTGAAGCGATGTATGCAGTGCCCAAGTCATTGTGTGATTCCTCCGAAATTTCACACGGACACAGGGTAGAAGGCATATGGTGCAGGTACAAACATTTGAGTCTCGAGCACTACTCTGAAATTTCGGAACGATTACTTGAGAGCAGTGTGCAAATGCAGTATACAAACTACTTGGCGTTTGGATTTGTCTAGGCGTCAAAGCTTTCTGTGTTCTCCCAGCATCCTTCCAGTCGTCCTTTCTGATCTTTTCTGATCCTTTCTGCCCTTCTGATCAGATTCTTCCTTTCTGTTTGGCGATTTCCATCTGCTCGTTGCAGAGCAAGTCCTGCCAGATTGAAGCAGAGCTCACGAGCCTTTGCCAAACGATCCTGGTCAGCCGCCATATTTCAACCTTGAACATGCGAAAAAGGTTCACGGAATGTCACGCCGACAGCATCCATAGCTGCATGGCACAGGGAAGTTATGGATGGTGACCTGTGACATCTTGTGGCACAGAAGGCATACAGAAGCCTTTTTGGTCCTTACATCATACAGATCATGGCAGATTGTACATTATTATTACATTAAGTCATGGCAGATCATGGCAGATCATGACAGAAGGCTCTGCCAGGCAGATCTTATCCACGCATTTCCCACGGTTCCACCTCTGCCAGGCTTTGCTGACGGACAAACTGATCCCCGGTGCGACCACAGCGGAGGCGAAGGCACGACATGGCGGCCCAACCTTGGACACTTTGCAACGAGATGCAACGAGAAAGAACTCACAAAACCAAAGTATCAAGAGATCAACTTTAGATCAACTTAGACGCGGCATGGAAAGACAACGAAGCTCAACGTTGCTTAACGTGCGTGTTGCTTGTGCAGGTCTCTTACTACAAAGCACAGGGTGACTACTACAGGCCACCGCTGACATCTGCTGACTCTCCTGTTTTGTGTCGACACGGATCGATACCATGGACCAACGCATTTCAGATCATTTCCAAATATTTCCAATTGCAGTGTCTCAGATGTCCCAGGTACATGGCAGAAATCAACGATGACATGGACCGCACTAGAGCCACCACTGCCGCCAAAGCAGCGTATGAGGTGGGGGCTGAGAGACAGGATGTTTAACGGGATACAACTTGAAACAGAAAAGGCAACCAAAAGTTAAAAGATCAGGTTTCCAATCAGATGTGCCTTGTTTACTGCATTTGGTATGCTATATCACGCTATATCATGCTATATCTAATCTATATCTCTATCTATCTCCAATCCAAATAGGTATTTGTATTTATGAATTTCACAAGACTTTCCTCATGGATTTCACCAGGATGGCACCAAAGTGGCCGAGACCTCACTAAAGGTGACAAGCCCTTTTCGTTTAGGACTCGTCCGACACCAAGCTTCGCGGACAAGGGCTTTAGAGAGAAACAAAATCCAATAAGAACTCTATAAGACCTCTATACTCTATGCATATCTATGCATTTTACGGCATAGTACATATCTTACGACCATTTTCAAAATACACACAGGCCATGCTTGCTTCATCACGGTACTGTTCGTTCGTGCTTTGGCTGTTTGCTATCAGCGAAACAATACTTCAAGCGTCTGAATGGAAATAGATTGAAATGTATCAAATGCCGAAGAGGACGAGGCAAGGCATACTTCCTTGCAATCAAGATTTGGCTGACGTCCATTTTTTTGCAGAGTTTGTTTGCAACATGTTTGTGAATGAGGCTTTGAATCATGCTGTGTTTTACTACGAGGCCAGTCGGAAGCCATCAGGACATAGAGAGAACTGTTGTAAAGTGTTCAAGAATACTTTGAGTATCTTTGAGTCTTGAAGAGTTCGTCTGGAAACATTTTTGAATCTGCATGAATCTGGGCGTTGGAAGCTTTGGAAGTGTTCGGCAAAGTAAGGAGAGGAAAACAACATAAAACAACCATATATGACCATTGCTCAGATTCGGAGAAATGAAGTTGCTATGGTTGTGTTGCATGGGGTTGCGCTTGCTGCGCTTGCTTTGCGGCTCAAGTTGATCCCAAGGTGAGGTTGAGGTAGTTGCTTCTTTGAAGCGCTCAAGACATCCAACAGCAACAACCGTTCAACCTCACTGTGTTTCAAGCTGGTTTCTGAACCAACGTGAAGCAAAGATAAGCAAAGTACCGAAGTCAAACACAGTGAGGATTTTCAAAGTCATACATGGTGAAAATGGCTTTGAAAACCGGCTGCATCTGTGATCGGATGAACACCTTGGCATATGGACGATGTGGACGGAGCATGGGATGCGTTTTTGTCTGCCAGGCCGTCCAAGTCATCCAAGATCCAAGCACCAAAAGATACAGGGCCTGACAGACTCTGGCGGTGATGTAGATAATACAATGTCATCTAAATGCAATACAACAATAGTTACAACAATATACAACATCTGCGGAAAAAAAAAAACAGATCTATTTCGACTCGGGACAGGCTGCCTTGAGGCACAGACTTCCACAGAGGCCACCTGGATTCTCACACCTCATGAAGTGTCGGAAGTGTCCATGATGCCGCATATATTCCGTATATGTTGATATATGTTGTATATACGTTCCATTTATTTTGTATTATGGTTGAGATACAATTGCATGATGTTGCATGGCGAAGATGTACTTGTTGCTTTGGAACTTGAATAGAGAAGATGGAGAAGGGGCCAACACTCCAAGCGATGATGTTTCAAGCGGACAAGCAAGGACGCAAGTCATGAAACTGGAAGGGTGTTGTTGCATCATGTGGGGTAGCCACTGTAGCCACTGCAGCGTAAGATTTAAGGTATGACAACAGCGATCTGCAGCGAGTGTTGCAAAGTGTTCCCCTGAGGGCCTGCAAAGCGCAACAAGCGCAACAAGCGCAATTGGATCCGCATGCACTTCGCGTATTTGTCAAGTTGGACGCAGTCAACGAGGACCAAAAAGGATGAGACTGGACATGACTGGACTCTGCTCCCGTAGGTGCACTGTACAGGTCCGCAGGTGTTGTAAATTGCGTGGTATGGTAAATGTATAGAACTTTGCATAGTATGCGTCAGTATGTAAATTTGATGTTTTTTGACACCCTGATAGAACTTGCCCGGATTGTCATAGCTGGAAACAGAAGAATTTCATTGCCCCATGTCACCTGGAATTGGGTTGTGTACCCCAGGTGGGTGCCATGGGGTGCCTGTGTTGGGGATGTCTTGTCTTGATTCGATAATGGTGTAGTTTTGATATTTGTTCCATGTGTTACAATGCGCATAATGCGCTACTACGGATGAAGACGTCACTCATCTTACATGCCTGGGTCATCCTGGGTCCCTACGTAGTCTTAACAGATTGAAAGATTTGAAAGTGATCGAGAGAAAATTGCCAAGCGCTTCGATATGCTTTGATGGTCAATTGCCTTGAAGTGCGGCTTTCTGCGCGTACCTAGCGATTTTGGACGACAACATTAGAGATGCTTTACTGGAAGAAAAGCACGGATGTAAGGAGAAGATAGGGAAAGAACTTCGTCTGGCAGTTAAGAAGTGATTTCCTCACTGTTTAAAGCAGTCTCGCTCTACAAATTCATGACTACAATCTTTGCCTTCTATTGCAGTCCAAGTTCTGCTGTTCACACAGTGATTCAATGTGATTCATAGGTTTCAGAAATTCTGCTGGCAGGACAAGTTGGCGCAGTGGCTCCAACAGGCACAGAGAAAACCTTTTGAAAATCCGAAATAATCCGAATAGCAAGTCAACACAGCTGAGTGAACTCAGATGAACTCAGATGAACTGAGAAGAGAAAACAATGACTGAACAAAGATCCGTAGACTCTGTAGACTCCGTAAACTCCGTAGAGGCTTAGAGATAGTGACTCAAGTGACTTTGACTGGTGAAGGCGTCGTTGACGCTTCGCTTGCCTTGTCCTTCGCCCACTTCGCCAGGTGACAGCAGTGGTGGCCATTCTCGTTTTCGCTGTGAAACGCAGACAAGAGAGATCCGCTTTTGGCCGTGCCTTGACATTTACGGCTTAGTTCAGCCTAGTAAAGGCATAGACATCCAATCGGGCCATGTATTTCAGCATAGAAAACAGCATGTTGCATTAATGTATCGCTTTTCTTTGCCTCGGCTTCTGTTTCTTTTGTGAATCAAGTCTTTGTGGCGTCGTATGGCCCTTTTCGCCCTTTGACTTGTATACTCCATCATGACAATGTCATGACTCATAACGATAAAAGCGCTGTGTGGCTCTGGCCGGACTGAGGTAAGTCTGATGCAGAGCTTACCGCAAAAATTGCAGGTGTGCACGGAGAGAATAACGCGGGTTCGAGTAGAACCATGTTTCGTTTAGTTTCTCTCGGAAAATGCAAGTAGGCAAATGCAGTTGAATGAATTTCATACTTCTTGCTTTAGTGTTTCCTTTTTCCTTCAATGTTGATACTTGACTTAGGAGAATAAAAGCGGAATTCATTCCTTGTCAGACTTTGGGCTGTGGCTCCAGGTGCCGGTGTAGCACGGGAGAACATCAAGATCTTCACGACAGAGACATTCTCCGAAGTGGCGCCAGATGCCTTCCTTACACTTCTTTTCAGCAAATATGCTGGAAGAAGGCATGGAAATTCGGCGGTTAGAACATGTTCGAAGGAAAGTATACAGGTGTTGTGACGTAGTGCTATCTATATATATATATATTGTATACATTTGTTGACATATATATATATATACAAACATACACAGTGTATGCAGATACGTTGATCCACAGGTACATGACATTATATACAAACACAGTGTATGCAGATATGTTGATCCACAGGTACATGACATTATATACGCACACAGTGTATACAGATACGTTGATCCACAGGTACATGACATTATGTACGTACACAGTGTATACAGATACGTTGATCCATAGGTACATGACATTACATACGTACACAGTGTATACAGATACGTTGATCCACAGGTACATGACATGATACACACACACACAGAGTGTATGCAGATACGTTGATCCACAGGTACATGACATTATATACATACACAGTGTATGCAGATATGTTGATCCGCAGGTACATGACATTATATACGTACACAGTGTATACAGATACGTTGATCCACAGGGACATTCCATTATATACATACGCAGTGTATGCAGATACGTTGATCCACAGGTACATGACATTAGATAAATACACAGTGTATGCAGATACGTTGATCCACAGGTGCATGACATTATATACATACGCAGTGTATGCACATACGTTGATTCACAGGTACATGACAGTATATACATACACAGTGTATGCAGATACGTTGATCCACAGGTACATGACATTATATACATACGCAGTGTATGCAGATACGTTGATCCACAGGTACATGACATTAGATAAATACACAGTGTATGCAGATACGTTGATCCGCAGGTACATGACATTATATACATACGCAGTGTATGCAGATTTGTTGATCCACAGTTGCATGACATTATATACATACGCAGTGTATGCAGATACGTTGATCCACAGGTACATGACAGTATATACATACACAGCGTATGCAGATACGTTGATCCACAGGTACATGACAGGTCCAGTTTCATGATAGACTCTTAGGGGAAGCCGCCCAATTTTTTCCATGTTTTTTCTTTTTGTTTGATTTTTCAAACGGAGGAACTACTTGATCACCGAGACGGCCGAGACGCAACGGCGCCGGTGGTTCGACGAACTCCTTGCCCTGACGCCGAAAAACCAAGTGACAGTTTGGTTGGGAAGCGACTTCCAAGTGCAGGGCCGGACCAAGAAAAACTGAACCGGAATCACTAGAGTCACAGCGTCAAATGGCTCAGGTGGCTCAAGTGGTTCAAGTATGGATCCAGGAGCAAATTGGAGACAAGGGGTGCAGGGAATCCTTGCTGTGGGGATCCGTCTCTACCTGGCGGCAGCAAATCCGCGTGATGCTTGACACCGCTTGATGTGGTTTGATGCTTGGCTTGTGATCCACACGCACTGCAAGCAGTCAACCAGTCTATGTCCGTGATGCGCATTGGGATGAAGTATGACCAGTCTGGGACCAGTCAGTGACCAAAGTGTTTTGATTTGCGAAGGGAAAGAGTCAGACGCTCAAAGCTTGGTGAGCTTAACCTCGGGTTTGGAATCACAATCTGAGACCGGATAGAAAAAAGTGCAGAAAATCCCGGTTCATGTGCATTTGTCAGCAACGTACACACGTCTATTTGGCAAATCACCCATCCAAGTTGCTCTGTCCCAAATTGTTCTTCTTGTGATCATAGTTCCATGTGATTCACGCCACTTCCCCTCTGCATTCCAGCTTCACAGAATTACATGAGTGATTTTGTCCATTTGTGATTCATGTCATTTTTTGAAATTGCTGAGTTTCAAGTTTCAATATGTTTCAATGTTTTTTGTTGCAACCGGGCACCTTGGTGAACAGGTGATGAATGCTCCAACAGAAGCTGTGCGGATCGGCCGAAAGGCGACAGAATGCTTCAACATGCAGATGCAAAAAGATCGTCCAACAGAAAGTGCTTGTTAGCGCCGTTAGCGCTCAGCGGATTTTTTTGCCAGGCCTTTGAGGATGCAGTCCGAGAGATAGACAATCTTGGAGAAGAAGGGGCAAAGGAGATCCACAGAAACAGACAGAAACAGACAGAATGACTACAAATCGCTTCGAATTTATGGAGCTGAGGAAAGATGAGGAAAGTGTTTTCCATGCGGTGGAAATGGTCACGGTTTAGGTGTTGCATGGTACAGCATGGTGCAGCCCGGAATGCCAAGATGATTTGATCATATTTGATCAATTTTATTCAATTTCCAGGTTCAAAACATGATGTGATATTTCAAATCAAGGCAATTCGTCAGGCATGTCACATTCGTATCACATTCGTCACTGATTCGTCACCGTGTCATGTGTCACTGTCAGCCTCCCAGGAGTCTGCACTGGTTATGCAGCTACTCCGAGACAACATCACTCTGTGGACCGGCGCTGCGTTTGTGAAGTCGTTCATGTGGTTTGTCGGGCTTGAATCACACACAACAACTGTTTTGTAAATCTTTGTAAACCTTCCTTTCGACAGATCCTAGTGAAACCAGTCAACACACCTTCCTTCAACATCCTTCAACCTTTTCATGCATTTTCTTTCATTCAAGTGATGCGAAGTGGTTTGTTGGGTCTTGTCCTTTTCCCAAATCTCTTTTGCAATGATGTAAAGAAGATCTTAGTGTTGCAGGACATCAGATCCCAGTTGATAAGTGAGTATGTTTCACCGCTGTGCTGAGCCTCGATGCTCTTGCTTCACACATCTCAGGAGTCCTTGCAATGAATGTCACTACAAAAATGGAATCATATAGAGGTATGTTTATATACTGTGATATACTATGATATACTATGATCTACAAATGTCATGAGTCATGCATTTAGATTTAGATGTATCAACCATGTGACCACGTGGTCTATTTGTATTTGACATAATTTCGACCATGTCGTCTCACATTGTGCATGCCCTTCATTAGAGACCGACAGCGATGTTTGCTCAACATGGCTACATTTTGCATCGATGCATCGATGTCAGTATAGCGAGGGCAGGAGCTCAAAGCTAGTTGCCTACATGCCTCGCAATGCCTCGCACATGCGTCGCACGTGCATGCCTTCACATGCCTTCACGTGCCTTCATGTCATTCATGTTGACCGTGACTTCCAGTGACAGAGGTACGTTGCGGAAAACCAAATGTTCAATGACGACATGGGAGAAGCTGGAAAGCAGAAAGCATCGGAAAGCAACCAATATTCAACCCATCAACCAATAGTCAACCAGGCGATTTGTCCAAGTTCTGCAGAGCAGCATGGTGAGCACAGACAGCTCTTCAAACCACAGACTTGATGAATCAAAACTGTTTTGGGGAGTCGGAAGAGCGGTACCTGTGAAGTTTGCATAACACACGTATTAACCCTCGACATTCAAGAGACACCCATGGGATCTAGACTTTATGCACTTCACCAATGTGTACAACGTGTAAACAGTGATTGGCTTTGTACCATTGTTTAGAAAACGACTATTGGAATGGCTGAATGGCTCTGGCTTAATCTGGCTTATCTTTCGTACTTTCCTATCTGCGCTCCTTTGTCTTAGAGTTGGCTCTGAGCAAAGTCGGCCGCGGCTATCGACCGTCGCAGGTGCCTTGATATCGACTTGGGCTGAGACTGCCGATGTCCATTCAAACATCTTGGAAAATCTTGGAAAATCTTGGAAAGGGGATTATGATAGAGAAATGATAGCTTTTGGATCATTTCAGGTTTGAAGTATTTTGAAGTCAGGAAGTTGAACGCCTTTGTGTGAGTATCGATCTTTGTCGGTGGACTTTTGAGCTTAAGCGGCTTAGGTCATAAAGCGCTTTTCACCTGCACCCTTCTCCTCTACCCTTCTCCTCAATCCTGTTATATCCTGTTCCTCAATCCTTCTCAGGTCGACCTGGCCACATGTTTTGTTGTGCTCGTTCTCAGAGTCCCTGTCCCTTTCGAGTCCCTTCCAGTCCCATACCCGAAGCAAGCCCAAGCAGTCCAAGCCGTCCAAGCAGTCTCGGTTTCGTCCAGCGCATTTGTTGATGTCAGGACCAGGAAGAGGACCAAGTGTCTTGGCTGAGATAGTTCAGAAATGTTCAGAATGTTCTTCGGACACCAGATGAGATACCTTTGACAACCTTCGATAAGTCAGAATGAAGGTGGAAGTCGGGATGTGCAATACTTGACACTCTCCCAGACGCCTTCGCTCCAAGAGTTTCAAGTCAAACAAAGGCCGAGGGTAAAGTCGCATTTTATCCTGCCATTTGCCTTTGTGCTGACCAACATGGGTGAATGAAGTTGTTTCATGACGTCCCCCTACTTCTAGAGCCATGCAGGCCATACCCGATAATATTTTGCATAGGTGCATCATGAGTTTATGGCATGTTTGATGCGCTTTGTTTTCTTTTCGTGTGTTGAATCGTTGATTGTGAGTATGCTGTTATGTTTGAGTCACATTCTTCATGCAGAAATTAGACTGGTACCCCGTGAGCATTGTGAGAATCAGGTTTTTTTAGCGTTTGAAGTTTGAATGTGATGGAAATGTAAGGCACCATCACGGCAAGATCAAGAGCTTCCCGAAAGATGACCAGTCCAAGGAGCCACATTTGACCGCTTTCATGAGCTACAAGGCAGGCATGACGCATATTGTGCGAGAGGTGGACCGACCTGGCTCCAAGTTGAACAAGAAGGAGATTGTTGAGCCAGTGACCATCTTGGAGACTCCTCCGATGATCGTGGTTGGTTTTGTGGGCTACGTTGAGACCCCCCGGGGTCTTCGTGCCTTGACTTCCGTTTGGGCAGGCCACCTTTCTGAGGAGTGCAAGCGTCGCTTCTACAAGTCTTGGCAAAACTCCAAGCAGAAGGCCTTCACCAAGTACCAGAAGCGATGGAGCGAAGACAGCAAGGAGGGCACTCCTATGCAAGCCGAAGTCGAAAGGGCGAAGAAGTACTGCCAGGTGATCCGTGCCATTTGCCACACTCAGGTTGGCAAGGCAAAGATCGGACAGAAGAAGGCCCACATCAAGGAGATTCAGGTGAACGGTGGTACGACAGAGGCCAAGGTGGATTTCGTCATGGGTTTGTTCGAACAGGAGGTGAAGATCGACTCGTGCTTCAGTCAGGATGAGATGATCGATGTGATCGGTGCTACCAAGGGTAAGGGTTTCAACGGCGTGGTGACCCGTTGGGGCGTCACTCGTTTGATGCGCAAGACACACCGTGGTCTCCGAAAGGTGGCATGCATTGGCTCCTGGCACCCTGCTCGTGTGTCCTTCCAAGTGCCACGATCAGGTCAGCGCGGCTATCATCATCGTACCGAAATCAACAAGAAGATTTACCGCGTTGGTAAAAGTTTGAAGGACGATCCTGTGAATGCCAAGACGGAGAATGATCTCACCGAGAAGCCTATCACCCCAATGGGTGGCTTCTCTCACTACGGTGAAGTGAACGAGGACTGGGTGATGCTGAAGGGCACCGTGATGGGTCCCCGCAAGCGCATCATCACTCTCCGCAAGTCCCTCTTGCCTCAGGTCACCCGAAAGGCTTTGGAGAAGGTGACCTTGAAATTCATTGACACCTCCTCCAAGTTCGGACATGGTCGCTTCCAGACCAGTGAAGAGAAGGCCAAGTTCTATGGAAACGTGCAGAAGAATGAAAAACCTGAGAGATGCCGTGAGATGCCTGACTCTGATGACTCCCGAGACATCCAGCGTGCCTGCGTCGAAAAAAATGAACGGGAGGTGGGGAGGCTTTTTGAATCTTTTTGATCGTTTGCAGGAATGAGACTCTTTGATGAGACTTGAGATGACTCTTTGTCTATTCGTTTCGTCCCCTCTCAGCCTTGGATGCAGGAGAGGTGATGTGAGAGGGTGCAGGGATCTGCGTATTGTATGTATCGTATGATACTGTATGATATGATTTGTCGGATTTTGTGTTTCTCAGGGCTCAAGCTTTTGTCCGTCTGTGCCTTTTTGCGTGCGTCGCCCATCAGGAGGAAAAAAGAAACGTTGAGGCTGTGTTGACCGGAAAGTCATGAAAGGTCAAACACATTGACAATTATTGGGGGGTTCAACATAAAGACACCGAACATGTCTCAGTGCGTTCAAGAGTGGAAAATCTAGGTGACCAGGTCAAGTTTGCTCATTTGATCAGTATGCGGTTGAACATGGTTGAACAGTTTCACAAAGTCTGGCAGAGGATTGAGCTGACATCAGCTGACGACGGCATGTTACAGCGGTTTCTGGCTGCATGTTGTGGCATTCCGTGGCTCGCATCGCGCGTTTTCCAGGCAACGCTCACGCGATGGCTGTGGCAACTATGCCACGGAGTGTCGAGAACGATACGCCAGGAGTGCTCCGGGAGACTAAGATCAGAGAATAAGTCACAGATATGCACACATATGAACTATAGACATCTATAGACTAGACATGTTCAATATGTTTCTAATATTCGATGAATTTATGAAGATGAACGCCTCTGGAACTCTGGTAATTCTCCTTCCCATTTGGCTTGTATTTGTACCTGACTATCAATCATCCGCCACCTGCAAAGCATGAAATCCACTGTAGTTCCGGTTACTTCCCATGCTCCGTTCTCACGCTCTTTCAGGCTTCTACACCATTTTTGTGTCTTCCAGTCACCGTCTTTGTAAGCTTTTTTGGCCGCAGGTGTTCCAGACCAGATCAGGGCAAAGCAACTTGAGGCCGGAGGGACAACCTGTGACATCGACATGCCTTCTTTGGCGTTGAGGACAAAGGCAGAACGAAAAGACAATGACAGTGGACGACGCTTCATGTGAAGCATTGTGAAGCCCAAACGGAGAATTGGACAAGGGGAGAGGTTGAAGTGAGTTGAAGTGAGTTGATGTGACTTGCCAAGAGTTCCGTCCGACTCCGCACACGAAGACTCGTGCTCTGTCAAAGTCCAGGTGGAGAAACTGAAAGCAGAGGCAGTGATGTGCATGGGGTACTGAGCACTCTGAGCACCACTTCCGGCCTTGTAGGGGTTGAATGATTGTACTAAAGGATTGTGAAATGGTAGTTGTATGTAGTTGTTGTTTTAGCATTCGGATGTTTGCATTGAATTAACAAGGTCACTGATGATAGGTGATAATTATATCTTAGCAACTTAGTTTCACCCACTTGGTTTTTGTGCATCACTGCATCACTGATTTCCTTTGACTACAAGAGACGGTTGACGGAACATGCAGACGCGGGGGCTTCAATCAGGCAGTGTGTGAGCCAGAAAGGCATAGAAAGACGGCATTTTTCTCACCGCTGTTTCTTCCAAAAGGGGAAGAAACGACAATTTGTTCCAACCGATCAATAGAAACGACAGACACGGCAGAAACAGTGGAAACGACGAAATCAATGGAAACTGAAAGGAAAGATATACAAGATATTCAAGATATGCAAGGTATGGATAATGAATGCATAGATATCCGTGTAAATATGCATAGATGGCATGCAAGGTGGAAGAAGTTCGCCTGCAATCCCAGCAGCTAAGACTCCAACTTCAAGTGCCACGACCTGCATTTTTGTCACCACAAAGGATGGAGGAAGCCGATCAGATCTCTTGAATATTTGTGAATTGTGCCTCTTGATGCCTATCGTGTCTTGAATTCCTGGAAGCTTTGGGTAGGCTGTGATCCACCAAAATCACCGTTCAAAATTGGACCTATAGTCAAGATATAGATGCAAGATGAAATACATTGAAATCCTAAAAGAACTCGAGACATTACGTCTCAATTAGTCTTGATGATTCTTCTGGGTGTCACGTCAGACTAATTCAGACTAGAAGGACTTGTGTACGGACTTCCTCTGACATTCCATTGATGTTCCAAGATTCCAACACTCAGAGCTGTTGTGTGCGTTGGATCATGTTGATTTCTTTCTTCATTGCCCCAAGATTTGTCTTAGTTGCAGTCCCATGATATTCAGTCAGTTGATGACTTTGAAGCTTAGGGAGGCAATGAAGGACAACTCAAAGCTACCTTTTTGCATCCCTGAAGCGACTGAAACTTCTAGAGTAGAGCACTCCCACCAAAGCTGTTGGATTCTGTAGGATGGACGGCTCATCAAGGGCCTCTGTGTCTCATTGTGTTCGTTGCAGAGGCCCTTGGTGCAGATGCTTCTTTGGTGCCTCAGAAAATCAAGGCCAGTGCCTTCTGCTGGTGGTACAGCATGATCAAGCTATAATTGTGGAAAGCACGAGGTTGGAATCCACGGGCACCACTAAAATGGGATCCGCATTGACAAATATCCGCAAGTTGCGGTTGCTGCCGATATCCCTCGGGAGAATGTCAAATGACCTACGCGGACCATGACATGTTCCTGAAAGGCTTGAGCCCAAAGTTGCCGGCGGGGTAGTGTGTAGTGGAAAGTGCGTCAGAAATGCAGCAATTGCATGTTTCATTGCTGGGTACTTAGGCTGGCCCCGAAGGGGCCAGCCTAAGTACCCGGCTGGTGCCGGAGGTGCCGAAGGCACCGGAGGCACCAGCCCGCGTAGTAAGCATTGCTGGGTACTGAAGCTGTGCTGATCCTATTGTGAAGCCTCCGTTGGGCTTATGTTGGGCTACTTTCAAGGTAGAGTGCGGTACGTTGGGGCAACGTCGAGACACTTGGAGGTGTCTTCAGTCATGCTGAGGCAATTCCCAGGCTGCGTCGGCCTTGGGGGTTGTTTAGGGTATCATTGGGACGTGGGGGTTTGTTTCAGGAGTTCGCTCAGGGTATGTTGAGGGTAATGTTTTGGGTTTGCTGAGGGATTGCGTAGGGTTTGTTGGGGTTGCATAGGTACGTTCAGGGTTTCTTTCAGGTTTGCTTAGGGGTTCCGGTATGTTTAGGTCTTGTTTATAGGGTTGTTAAGGGTTTGTCCAGGGTATGTTTAGGAATTGTTTATGGTCTGTCGAGGGTGAGGGGCCGCTTAGGATTTCTTGAACATATGTTGGGTGCGCTGAAGGTTTCTTGAGTGTGCCAGCCTTTTGAACCTATGAAGCATTGGAAGCGTTCGAAACCTTGGAAACAATCCACATTTTGGAAACAAGGCCATAGCAGATGGATTCGGTTCGGTTCGGTTCGGTTTGGTTCCTGGGAGGTAGGAATCGGTTCGGTTCGGTTCCGTGGGCTGGTTGAAATCGGCTTAGATCAGGCAANTCGGTTCGGTTCGGTTTGGTTCCTGGGAGGTAGGAATCGGTTCGGTTCGGTTCCGTGGGCTGGTTGAAATCGGCTTAGATCAGGCAATCCGCTGCTACAAAGAGCCCAGATTGGAAGGTTGCATGTTCGTGTTGGTAGGATCCAGAGTTCATTTGGGTTCGTTTGGGGGAACGTCTTGATGTCTTCCATTTGCTTGAAACGGTGCTTCATGACTGAACGAAGAGAATTTAGGCGCTTTGCCGGGATTAGGAGTTCATTTCGGTTCGTCTGGGGGAACGTCTGGATGTTACCATTTGCTTGAAACTGTGCTTCATGAGTGAACGAAAAGATTTTNCTTTGCCGGGATTAGGAGTTCATTTCGGTTCGTCTGGGGGAACGTCTGGATGTTACCATTTGCTTGAAACTGTGCTTCATGAGTGAACGAAAAGATTTTAGGCAGAGTACCGGGATTAGGAGCTCACTTGGGTTCGTTTGAGGGAACGTCTTGATGTCATCCATTTGCTTGAAACGGTGCTTCATGAGTNAAAGATTTTAGGCAGAGTACCGGGATTAGGAGCTCACTTGGGTTCGTTTGAGGGAACGTCTTGATGTCATCCATTTGCTTGAAACGGTGCTTCATGAGTGAACGAAGAGAATTTAGGCACTCTGCCGGGATTAGGAGCGCATTTGGGTTCGTTTGGGGGGAATGTGTTGATGTCTTTTATTTGCTTGAAACGGTGCTTCATGAGTAAACGAAGAGAATTTAGCCATTTTGCCGAGAGTAGGATCCAGAGTTCATTTGGGTTCGTTTGGGGGAACGTCTTGATGTCTTCCATTTGCTTGAAACGGTGCTTCATGAGTGAACGAAGAGAATTTAGGCACTNCAGAGTTCATTTGGGTTCGTTTGGGGGAACGTCTTGATGTCTTCCATTTGCTTGAAACGGTGCTTCATGAGTGAACGAAGAGAATTTAGGCACTTTGCCGGGAGTAGGACCTCATTTGGCTTCGTTTGGGGGAACGTCTTGATGTCTTCCATTTGCTTGAAACGATGCTTCATGGGTGAACAAAGAGAATTTAGGCACTTTGCCGGGATTAGGACCTCATTTGGGTTCGCTGGGGGGAACGTATTGTGTTTTCCATTTGCTTGAAGCGGTGCTTCATGAGGGAACGAAGATCCTGACACGCCAGATACTGACTAGTCAGTTCGGTCGGATACAATCGGATACTTATATACACATAAGGGTGCAAAATCCCACCTTCCCCCGTCCCCCCTACGTGTCTGTTGGTGTGCGGCGTTCCCCTTGCGATGGTTGGGTCCGCTCCCATACCCGCGTATTCCGTAACCCGCGTGTCTACAAAACAGGCTCATTCGGGGAAAAGCATTTTCCGTGGCAGGCGCGTTCCAAGGTGCTTCCGTGAATTTCTCGAATGAGCCTGTTTTTGCTACTTTCAGGA